>JAHWFP010005214.1:0-12060 GCA_023313725.1 Lithobius niger | reverse complement strand
TTTTTTGCAGAAAGAATTAGAAATTTTTGTGAAAAAAATGCACTTTTAACAAAATCACAATTTGGTTATACACAAAAAAAAAAAGAACGTCACACCTTTTAATCGAACTAAATGATACTATAACAAAGGCATTAGATGAGGGAAATATATTGGCGCAATACAAATAGATTTGCAAAAGGTCTTTGATTCTTTTGATATGCAAATTTTGCTTGAAAAATTTGAAAAAAATGGTATTCGTAGAAAAATGTTTGAAATAATTAAGAGTTATCTAAAAAATAGGAAAGCAACTGTTAAAATTGAGGAAACATTTAGTGAGTTTTCTGAAATACAGTATGGTGTGCCACAAGGTTCGGTTTTGGGGCCACTTTTGTTTTTAATTTCCACAAACGATATTCATGAAATAATTGACAACACCATACTTTACCTTTTTGCAGATGATATGTTTTTAATTTCAATAAATTATGTTAGAACAGAAATGATAAACAATCTGCAATTTGATTTTGACCTACTTAATTGTTGGCTAATTGATAATGAAATGTACATTAGTCAAGATAAAACATTTTTTATGAATATAACTGTACCCAAAATGAAAATAAACGATAATTTAAGCATAATTGTGCATGAAGAGAATTATGCTTTTATGAATTCAGGAATGAAATTAAGTGCCAACTGTGAACAAAACTGTAAAAAATTAGAAATAAAACAAAATGCGAAATATTTGGGCTTGACTATTGACATGCATTGGAATTTAAAAAAACATATTACAGAATTAATGAATAAACTTCGAGGTGTTCTCTCTAAACTGTTTCAAATAAATAATGTCCTAGATGAAAAAAACAAAAATATTCTCTATGATGCGTGGGTAGAAAGTCAACTGCGATATGGTATTGAAATTTATGGTTTTGCCACTAATCACACGATAGAAAGATTACAGAAAGTCCAAAATAAAACCGTGAAAGTACTCTTTGGAAATAATAATAAGAAAACGTCAAAGTTATACCTGGAAATAAAATTTTAAAGGTATACAAACTTAGGGATCAGAAAAGTATAACAAGGAATTACTTTGATAACACATATAAACGAATCAGACTTAGACAAAACAAGCACAGATGTATTATTCCAAAATGGTATAACAAATATGGCACAAGAAGACGAAATTATTACATACCGAACATTTTTAACAGAATTCCCAACGAATTATTGGCATTTAGTAATAAAAATGAATTGAAAATGAAATTAAAGCAATTTTTGTTAAATGAAATATTTTGAAATGTGATTCTTTTTTAGAACGTAAATGTTGAAATGGAATGAATTATTTGTGTATGTTATGTGTATAAGGGTACTATGTGTGTTATTTATTTTGTGTCCTTTTATTGTATGCTCACACAAGTTTTTTATAAACTTCGAGCAATTCGTTTGCAATGAATTATTATTATTATTATTATTATTATTATTATTATTATTAATGTACTTTGATCCTGCGCTTCGTCGGATTGCTATGAAATATTAATATAATATTCTAATAATAATACTAATAATTATTTTACAGAATATACTGGGTGTCCTAAAAGTTCCAGAGCACTCTCATAACTTTTTAAGGGGTTGAAAGAAAATAGTGACACAAAGCAATGTAAGTTTGGTTAAAGGATCTACTTTTAGTACAAGCGGCATTACGCCTGCCCCCTTGGGAGGGGGGTGGGGGAAGGGGCCCAAATTCAGAAATTTCCAGTGGAATGGGGGTAAACAGTGCTTTGTTTGAAAGGTCTTCATTTGGCGAGTAAAGTGCCGCAATGATGGCTTCAATACGATGAGCCCATCCAAAATGGCAGCTGGTGAAATGTTAGGAATTTCTCTCCATCCCTATTTCTTACTCAGGCTAAAGACATCGTGAAGGGACGCAGGTGGCAGCCTAATGCTTTGTTCAATCTAATTGAATCACACGTACAACGTTTTTTGCGGTTTGAAGCCCAGAGTGTGCGTCTCAGTGCCACCCCCCCCCCCCAGACCGGCATGGGGTACTAAGGCCCAACTCCGAGTTTCAAACCGTAAAAGACGTTGTAGTGATCCAACTAGATTGAACGAAGCATTTTGCTGCCATCTACGTCCCTTTACGACGTGTTTAGCCTGAATAGGACACAGGGATGCAGATGAAATTCCTAATGTTTGACGGCCTGCCATTTTGGATGGGCTCATCGTATCGAAGCTAACGTTGCGGCACTTTACTCGCCTAATGAAAACCTTTCAAATAAGGTATTCCTTTGCCTCCCATTCCATTGGAAATTTCTGAGTTGCCCCCCCCCCCCCCCCAAGGGGGTGGGGGGCAGACGTAATGTCGGTTGTACTAAAAGGTAGATTCTTTAACCAGACTTGCATTGCCAGAGTTTCACTACTTTCTTTCAACCCCTTAAAAAGTTATGAGGGTGTTCTGTGACTTTTGGGACAATCTGTACGTACAGCAATGGCATTGCCACATTACCAACTACAATAAATCGACAAACAACGAAACTATCCTAGACGTCAGTACAGAAGTTATAAGAAGAAAGGAAAATTACAAATAAGTATATTTATCTGCCACAGAATGCTTAGCTAGTAATTTTTTTTTCAAATTATGAAGTTATATGACCTGATGGTCTCTGGTGGGAGGCGACTCGTCCTTTGCGCAACAAGAAAAAAAAGCGTACAGTTCAAAGCGGCCTTCTTCCAGTTAAAACGTCACTGATGGCCATGATTGCGCAAGTTAGGCCTTGAGGTAATCAGAGGCGGTACTTCCCCCTGATAGGGCACTTGCAAACAATATTGCATAGAAATTGGTGACTCTCCAAAGAAAAGCACTCGAACCACTCAACATACGACCTACTATGCATGCCAGGCAGTAGCCGTATAATTTTATGCTGGAAATGTTCAATCTTCTTGATATCTTGAACCAAGTAAGGAGACCAAATAGCCGAATTGCAGCAGGCCGTACATAGGTCTTTAAACGTAACCAAGGTTAAGTGCATCACAATGGGAAAAACAATTGCAGACAGCTTAGGCCCTACGAAGTCCCCGGGCTGCAACAGCAACGCATTTGATTAGAAAAACTAAGGTTATCTGTGAGAATAATAATAATAATAATAATAATAATAATAATAATAATAATAATGAATAATAATTTATTACAGTTACAAAAATATACAAAATAGAAAGTCAGAAAAACAAAGGAGCACGAAGCTAAAAAAGCTTGTATGTGCAAAATTGCAAAAACAGTATACAAAATTATATTTACATATTATCATATCATATTTTTTAGAATATCACAATAAAAATTATTTAATACTTATTAAAAATAAAAAAAAGTCATAAAGACAAAGAAACAAACAAAAAACGTGTTAATGGTACAAACCAATGGTACTAAACAAGTAAATTCTTAAACTAGGTTTCGTGGTAGTTACAGAATATAAAATATTTTTCCAAAATTCATTGTTTCAGTTTAACTTTCATCTCGGTAATGTTTGCCAGATTTCTTAGAAATACAGGTATTTCATTAAATTTATTTGCAATTACATAAGCTCTATTTCTTTTTCCGTATAAATTCCTCAAGCTGGAGTTACTAGCCAATCTGATGAAGTCCTAGTTGGTCTGTTTATTTTAATTTTGAACATGTTGTTAAAGTAATTTTGTGTCAAAATTTGATAGTCGATTAATTGTAAAACACTCAAATATCTTTTAATAAAGTATCAGCGGATTTATTATTGTCTGTCTTTTGAAACAAGACCTTTATAGCTTTATTTTGCAATTTTTGTAGTCTGTGTAGGTAGCTTTTCGTAGTAGTTCCATATATACTCCATGCATATTGTATTTGAGAATTTATCCAAGTTTCGAAAAAATTTTTCTTAGTGTTATCGGAAAGCAAAAATCTTATTTTATATAGAATACGTATTGTTTTTCTGATCCTGCTGATTGTTAAGTCGATATGCTTTTCAAATTTCCAGTGCTCATCTATTTCAAGTCCTAAATACTTTGAATTCTTTACTTTTTCAATGTTGATAGTTTCACTGCCTAATGTTAAAGTTATGTTTTATTCTGCATGCTTCAGCATATGAGAAGCCCTTTTCCAGGCATGGAATTATATTATAACTTTCCAGGGCATTTCTAGATTTTCAAAGCCTCGCATGAACCTTCAATTACGTGTAGAGCTGTTGTAAACCCACTAACACGGTTATGTTATAAACATTTTCCAGCGATGTCGTGTAGCCAAGTAGAATAAACCAATCATTAACTGAAGTATCGTGTGCAAAAATAAAATTGGTAAAAACATTTGAATACAGCAGTAAGGTTTCACGTGGACGAAACAGTACAGCAACACTGCAGTATCTGAAACCTTACAAGAAGGTTTATTTGTGTTCCTTTGCTGTTTTGACTTCGAATCAGTTAAACCTTACCTTAAGCATCCTTAATTACAATCCTCAGAACCCCTTGACACAACGTGTCCAAGCTTTGCTTTCCCGCTTGCCTGGCCAGCGGAAAACCGTGCTTTTCTGCTGGATCCCGGGCCATGTTGGGATAGCAGGGAATGAACAAGCTGATTCTGCTGCGAAAGGGGCTCTTTCTGGCCCTCTCGGTAGGGATCTCAGCCTTGTTCCCTCAGATGCCTTTCCAACTCTGCGTCTGAGGTTACACGCTTTTTGGCAAACCTTGTGGGACAGACAGGACGGTAAAAAGTTACGGGCCATTAAAGGCACTGTCGAGGAGTGGCACTCGGCGTGTCGCCGCAGTCGCTGTGAGGAGGTTGTGTTGGCCCGTTTGTGAATTGGTCACACCCGACTTACTCACTGTTTCCTTTTGCGGGGGGTTGACCCTCCTGAATGTTCTTGGTGTCGACGGCCACTTACGGTCCGGCACTTACTTGTTGATTGTCGCCATCTTGATGGAGTTCGTCGTCGGTTCCATCTTCCGCATGACATTGCGCGTCAGTTGGGCGATAAGTCTGTCCTTCTGTCCGGTGTTTTTCGATTTTTGCAGGAGGTACAGGTGTATGACAAGATTTAGATTAGGGGTTTGAATAACATCTCTGTAATGTGTGGTGTAGTGGCAACCTGGACCACTGCACTGTGACTGAGGTTGGCGCTAATGACCAAGTTGTCGACGCGCCATTAAGCCTCAATCCCCCCCCCCCCTTAAGCATCAAACGAGTTCGTTTTTGTTTACTAATAATAATAATACTTTTTATAACAATTACAATTATTACATGGTAATCCTCGAAGCTATTGAAAATAGCTTGTGTGAGTTTTTAATACATCATATTCAAAAACAATAATTTTTTACCATTATTATCAATTAACACTTTGCACTAGGTGGTAATTTTTGGTTATTTTTGCTTATTAATATTTTCAGTGTACTTTTAAGATTCTCGTATTATTTTTATCTGAGTATTAGTTTTAGGTCGTTTAAATTTTGATATTCCAACATCTCTTTTGTTAATTCATTAAAGATTTTCGGTATATACCACGTTCTATTTCTCGTACTGCCTTTATTGTTCCATCTTGGTAGTAGGAACATTTCTCTATTATGTGTTAATTTAGTTTTCTTCTCTTCTTCCCCTCTTCCTTTGGACCTACCCTTCTTTGATCTGGTTGGCCCTTCCTTTCACGTGTGGCCACTCTCTTAAATTACGAGTACTCGGATCCAGACTTGAGTGTCGGAAACATTTCTTCGCCCTGCGTGTGGTCAAGTGTTGGAATTTGCTGCCGGAGGAGGTGGTCTCTGCTCCTTCACTTGCAGCATTCCGTAGGGCGTTACCGAAATGTGCTCTCACCAGCTACCTCCGCCGTGCATATTAATTCCTTTAGTCTTCCCCGTTGGAGGGGTTTCAGTGTTCGGTTTAAATTCTCCAGGGCCGGTGTTAAAGGTCTTCCCTTACGTTTCCATGTTGGCCTTTTTCTTGGACTGGTAAAATTGCTTATTATTATTATTTTTCTCTTTATTGTAAAATTTAAATTGATTTTTGTAGTAATTTTTTGTAAGTATAACATAGTTTTTGAGTTTCACAATTTTCAATATCTTATTTTCTTGATAGAAATCATCAGTCCTATTTTTTTGTTTTTTGTTTCCAAATAGTACTTTGATTATTTTATTTTGTATTTTTTGCAATCTTTCTAATAAAAAGTCTGATCTTATTCCATATAGTTCTATTCCATACCTTAGGATGCTTCCAATTCAAGCATCACATAAGATTTTTTTTATTTTGTCTGTTTAATGTGTTTAGCAAGTGATACATTTTAGGCATCATTTGTCTTATTCTTTTTATTAACTGTAGACGGTATGTGTGCTTTGAAATTGCAATTTTTGTCGATTTCAATCCTAGTTATTTTGCGGAGTTCTTTTTTTTTGGTACATTTTTTACCGCATTTATCTTTGTCATATATTCCGTCTGTGGTTAGATTTTTACTATTTCCATAGTGTTTAATTATCCAAGTATTTTTGTTTTTATTCATTTTTGGTACCGTTATATCTAATTGAACTGTTTTTTCCTGGCTTATAAACAGCTCGTTTTCAACAAACCAATTATTTAGTACGTTAAAGTCTTGTTGTAAATTTGACATTATTCTTGCGTATTTGCAATGTATTGAAATTAATCTTGTGTCATCCGCAAATAATAATACATCTGTGTTTTCAAGGTTGTTGGTTATATCATTTGTGTAAATTAAATACAACAGTGGTCCTAATACAGATCCTTGAGGGACTCCAAATTTTGTATCATTTATATCACTATTTATTCCTTGCAGCTGTACTGTTGTTTTCCTATTGTTTAAGTAGCTTGTTATTATATTATAAAATTTTCCTTTTAGTCCTAATTTTTTGCATTTATTTATTAAGATATTTTTGTCAAACGTGTAAAATGCCTTTTGTAAGTCTACTAAAACTACTCTTAAGTATAACCCATAATTTAGTACGCCAGTTATGATGTCGTTTAGTTCTATTAAAAGGTCAGTTGTGCCTTTATTTTTTGTATATCCATATTGGTTACTGTTTAATACTTTTATTTTATCTAGAAAGTTTCTTTTTTTGGAAAATACTTTTTGTTAATATTTTGTTTATTATCGAGAGTAAAACTATAGGTCTGTAATTGTTTTTATCCGTTTTTATTCCTTTTTTATACACTGGTCTTATTACTTGAATTTTTAATTTATCTGGCCAGATCTCTTTATCTATCATTACATTTATTAATTTACAAATCGCCTTTGCTGTGTTTTCTTTATTTTTTTTAACGTGCTCTGTTTGTATTTTTTCAATTCCAGTCAGTTGCGTGTGTGTTTTTTAATTCGTTAATTAAGTGTATTACTTCTATTTCACTTGTATATTCAATAAACATTGTTCTCTGTGAAATATTTTGTTTTATCTTGTTTGTTCTTTTCTTTAGTTCTTTATAATAACATCCTTTTTTTTTTATAAATTTCATATTCTTTCTTAAAACTGTCTTTCAATTTTGGCACCTGATTTGAAAAAACAATATTGAAGTTATTTGTTGTTACTATAATAGTTTCCTCTTTAAATGTATTTGTAACGTTCTCGTCAATGTTTTTTCTTTTATTTTTCTTGATAAGCTCGTTTATTACCTCTCATACTGTTTTTTTGCTTTGTTGTAACCCTTCTAGCTTTTCTTATAGTATCTTTATAGTATAATAATAGATTTTCTAGCTTTTCTTTATAGTATAATAATAATAATACCAAGATCACCAAGATCGCGATGCGGATTAACTGTAGTATATTTACGCCTCCAAGATGATCATTCGCAGTGAGCTTGCTGTGGATGATAATGCTGCACATTTGTAGGGCACCAATAGCAGCTTCCATTTAACTGACTATTGATGCATGGCATTGGTGCAGACTGTCAGGCAGTTTCCTTTTGCCTGTGTGGCTGGGGCCTTTGTTCTTGTCTCAAGAACTCTCAAAGAAACTTCCCAACATGTAGGTTAAGCTCTGATAAGCTTTCCTCCATTGTTTACCTATAATACTCACTACCGTACTGGGTAACCATTGTTTGTGGTGTTGTTGTTGTTATTTTGTCTTGGCAGCCGTTACTAACTATCCTGTATTCTTTTCTGGGTTTGGCTTAGGACCCACCTTTACTAACGTGTGAGTACGCTGTTTTTATTTGCCAACCGATAATGTGATGGGCAAAATAGCATCTTCCATGGGATTGTAACTGTTTGCTGTCCAAACCTTCCTTAACGATGAAGAAGTCCTTCCCTTTGATTTGCGACTTGGTTTGTCTTAACACAACTCTGAGTCCAAACTCTAAGGAGGCATGAAGACGCCAAACTGTAAGTGTACCCATTCCATATTTCCTCCTTTAACCCAAGTGTCAAAACTGAAAAGCCGGGCCAACCAATAATGCTAATCCACCCAAGTACAAACTCAAAACAACATTAGCTGTGATCCAATGCCAAACCGATTTCTCTTTTAACGTGCCATGTATGGCCGAGTAACTGTTCTCTATGTTTCCTAATATTGTCGCCCTATCCAGTGAAGAAACAAGAGGAAAGTCAACAGTCCCCAAGCGAAACCGTCCTATTCTTTACATGAATGTGGCAAAACAGAAGCGATCCGCAAATTTTGATCTCTGAATTTTGTTTTACTTCTCATTGCGCGTAAGCAATGATGGGGCTAAACTTGCTTTGGGACAACGTTCACAAAAGAATTGACCCTAAATGCGTATCAACCACAGTCGCCCTACGATCCTGCCCGTATAATTGGCAACGTCCTCATGTTTGGTAACAATCTTCCCAAGTCCCCTGTCACAGACTGCAGAGAATGTGAATGCTTTTTACACGTAATGAGGTGTGAAAGCGTAGAATTGAAAGCAAACAAATGAATGAAGCAGTCAACAACGTACCTCGGTAGGGTATCAATGAAAATAAGAAATAGTAATTGGCTCAGAACTCTACCTTGTGGCACACACTAATCACATCAATTGGCTAGGATAAAACATCGTCAACCCAAACTCGCTCTGTTCTACTGCTCAGAAATTACGAATCTATTCAAGAATAGAGCCACCAACACCTACACTCTGGAGTCGAAATAACATTTTATGGTGTGACACCTGGTCAAAAGCATGTGGAAAGTCAAGATAAATAACGTGGATGGGGCTTTTAACTTCAACTGCCCGTGTTCAGTGTTCAAGGTTTTACAGTAGTTGAAAAACTGCCAGCAAAAAGAACAAAGAACAAATTGGTTATTAAAGACATCGTGAATTGTGTAATAATTTTTAAGCTGTTTACTCAATATACGTTCAAGTAGCTTGCCGCAATACATGTAAGAGAAATAGGTGACTAATTACTTACATTTCTAGCATCCCCCTTTTTAAGATTTGGGTCACCTCAGCAGTCAACCAATCCCGTGGCAATAGTTCCTCGCTAGTAGACTTATTCAAAATGGGGAAAAGAGGGTAAATAATAATGTTAGCTAGCTAAACATAGATCATTGCTGGCAAGTGCTGACAGTTGTGAGTGATGTCGACCGCTAGTGACGGACGTGTTTTGCTGAGCTCCTGTCGCAAGTGCTTTTCTGCTATTTGTCCCGAAGACAGCATTCTTGCTTGCTGCTTTTGTTACGGAGCCAGCCATGCTGTGTGCACCGACCTGCCGGACTGTGTTTCCCCCTACTTAAACCAAGTAATGCTTCGGGTTTCAGATGGTACTAAGCCATTAAGCCTCATCTCCCCCCCCCCCCCTCATTGAGAGGAACAGGGTGATCGGTGACATCATGGACAAATATGACTTACTTGCAGCTGAAGTCTAGAACCTTACCGTTGAGGTACGAAAGGGTTTTGCTATGTAGGATCAACAAGTGAGGTAATTTGCCAGGTTCCTGAAGTTGAAACCGAAAACATCGCAGGTGTCCATTTTTCCAAGGGGGCTTCGGTGCCGCAGGAAACTCCCTCCCGTGCCTATTCGGTTAAACCTACTATCTCCTGCCGTCCTAAAGATCACTTATCTACTGTTGGTTTCTTTACTAATGCTCTAAATGCCCTTGGATCGGATCCCAACTTTACTCTACCACGTCTTGATGATACTACTACACGCGAAAGCAGTTCTGTTCGTCAGCAGTCAATTTTCGGCAACACTTCCCAAGGTCACACACGCCCAGCTACCTCTACTGGCCTTAACTCTCACTCGCTCAACGCGCCAAACGAACAAGCGCTGCTCCACCCTCTTCTTTGGACTCCTGTCGCTATTCCTAAAATTAATATCGACGAATTTGACAATTTCAGAACGCAGCTTTCCCGGAGGGACTATCGTCGTCGTAAAAATATTCGTGATAATAATCGTGAATCCAATGAAACTGCCCCACCAGTTGCTAATTTCGGAAATGCGGACAGGCCTGTTTTGTCATCTTGGTCCACCCAACGACCTACTCGTGATGCACAATCCTTGGCCGCTGCCAACTCCCAACCTTTGCCCCCTAATAGTCACCAAGTGATTACAAAAATGTTTATTGGTGGGCTCCACGTCAGTACGAAAGTGGAGTACATACAAAGTCCTATTAAAACCACCTTTGGGCTTACTGTGGGTTGCTTTCCACTGTGAACGACGTACCCAACTTATAAATCGTTTTGTGTAACCGTTAATAGTTCCTTTGTGGACATCATCAGTGGTTCTGAAGTCTGGCCACCAGGCACTCGTGTCACACATTACACTGGACGAAGACGCAAACCTACAATAAACCCCAGTACTATAAATCAGTCTGCTCCCCCTACTGCCATGCCAGATCCCCCCAAACGACATACCAATGGGCAAAGAACTATTGATAACTTTTTCAAGCCAAATTTTCTCAACCATTCAGCAAGGGTTCCGTTAAACAACAATATTACTATCCGGAAAAAAAAGAAACTGAAGCTAACTTAAAAGGAAAAACTAGGATCTCAAGGGATTAGAGCGACCCGACTGAAGGCGACGACGATGGAAATTCTCTGCACCTCTCTGGTTCGGAAGAACTACTCAACAATTTATGACAAGATGATCTGGAGGCTGATCTTAATGTGCTTTCAATTCAAGAGTAAAATTCGTCCTCCAAAAGGGTGCCTGCTAAACAGGACTGCTAACAAAACTTTCCATTCTCTTAAGCTTTCAAACTTTAACGCTCAGGGGTTAAACTCCAAACTAAAACTCAAACTCCATGTTGCCACGATAAATCCGGATGTGATCCGCGTCACTGAGACACACCTTACTAACAAAATAGATAACTGCACCCTTGGGCTTCCCGGCTACACTCTGTATCATTGTGACAGGGAAACTAATCACCATGGCGGTGTCGCCATCAGTATGTTAAATCTAGCATCCCCTCGACACTACTTAGTTCTTTTACTGACCCTCATTGAGAGTGGGAATTTATTCAGTGTCAGCTAAATATTGTTAAGGATAGTCAGTTGTATGTTGGCTATTGTTACCAGATCCGTAAAGTAAGTCTGCTCGGCAGCTGGCCAGCTCTACTTTCTTCTCTCAACCATTTTATTACGCAGTCCAAGTGGTAGCCAAATAATCCTCACCGGGGACTATAACTTCCCTACCATTAACTGGACCACGCTCCTTACTTCCCAATCGGAAAATAGTGCTGGCTGTGAATTTCTGGGACTTCTGCAAGATCATGACCTCCGCCAGCACGTTGTGAAGCCCACCAGACACAGAACTGGTCAAAAATCTAGTTTACTTGATCTTGTCATCACCAATACTGACCTTACTGTTTCTTCCATTACCCACTATTTCACCCCCCCCCCCCTCCATTGGGCTCAGCGACCATGACGTTCTCTCTTATGATCTCGAAATTGTTTTTCACATTAATCTTCCTGGCGGTCCCCGTTCTAATTATAGGAAAGCTGATTACACGTTAATCAATGATATTTTTTCCTGTATTGACTGGCCTGCTGAGCTTGGTGGAGGGATGTGGACACCCAACTTGACATTTTAGAGGTTTTCATTCTTGAAGTCATTAAGAACTTCATTCCTATGTGTGGCCCATCTACCAAAAGTGCTCCGCCCTGGATTGACGAAAACATCAGGTCCTTGATTAGGCGAAAAAAAA
>JAHWFP010005213.1:29414-49295 GCA_023313725.1 Lithobius niger | reverse complement strand
GTGACGATGTCCTAATGGGTGCCGCCGGCTTTATTTTTTATTCTTATGTGAAGGTATCTGAATGGGTTTCGCCGGGTTTACTTTTCATTCTTACGTCAGTCGTTCATAGTCGTCGTCAAAGGGTTAATTTTAATAGGAAAATGAGAGGAGGGCATGGAAGCAGACTTTGTAACAGGATCACGGACACACTATAACTTGGCATCCACTCAAATTTGGCACATAGTTACGGCCATGCACAGACTACGTTTACCACAAAACAAGAAACTGAGATCGGACATGCAGTTGAGCAATGTGTAACCGGCTTACATGAACGGCAGCGCGCAACTCACGGATCTTACACTTCGTAGTTCGGCTTGCCTCAATCATGGCGGCCTACCAGCCTCCCAATTACTGCATACTCAGGAATTGGACAGCTGCCAGCCGCCAGGAATCAGCACGGGTCCGCTGCGAATCCAGTCGGAACCGGATTGAGTCTGTTTGCCAGTTGCCTTAGGCAAGAGCCTATTGTTCTACCCCAGCCCGAGTAGGTATAAAACGGGACAGAATCATGAGCTCGAGCTAATTGGGGTTTGGGGTTCGGACTGAACGGTCAGAACCTCTGGATCCTACAGGATCAGTTAGAAGGATAAATTCTGGCTGATGCCTAATATGTGGTACTCTGTTTGTAGACCTCTAGCTAAACAGTAAGGAATGAATTGGAATCGAGTTCTTGAACTTGAAACCTCTCGCCCATTCCTTGAGTAGTTTACAAATGTATATAACTAAGATCGTATTTTTGTTTGTTTGCTTGTTTGTTTGTTTGTGTTGTGTGTGTGTGTCCGCAGTGGGAACCTCGATAATCCTTATTCTATTGAAGACCACAGTGGGAATCTCGATCATTTTGTTTGTTTGTGTTACGCAGTAGGAATGTTGATAATCTTAATTCTTTTGTTTGTTTGTGTGTCTTTCAGACTGCATTTTCTGTATAATATATGATTCTACTGTCATTTCAACAAAGATGCACAGTACTGAAGACGTCATGTTTTTTTCCAACCTTACATCATAACTGCATTTGGCATCTAGGCCTTAATGTCTCTTGCAGTGGGGATTTCCAGTTTCGGTTTAAACTAGCCTAGGATTAGCTTAACCCTGGGTCTACCTCTATCTAATGTAAGCTAGGGCGACTGCTAACGGGAAATCACAGTATTTTCACGCAAGTGACATATCACAACAATGTTCTATAAAACCGGCTAAATACGGGGAAAGGGCTGTCCTAGTAATCAACAAAATGCGGTGCCATCGTAAGCTAGTGGGATTCAAACGAATGTATTGTGCTGCCACCTGGCGTGTGGTCGCGACTTTAGTGTACGCTAGCTGCTGCTTGCAAACAGAACCGATCCTGGCGAATTTACGTACATAACTGAGCAAAAAACGGCTTCGCCGTTTAGAAAAAAAAACATTAGATCTCGTATCCCCATACTCACAGCCCTGAAGGTACACGAATAAAAACGGATTAGAGTTCACTCGAACGCAACGAACTATAATTTGAACTCAATTTGTGTTCATTTTGTGTACTCATTTTTATCTTTCAATTTTGTAGCGTTTTGCTGTTTTATGGCGTCTATTTTGTGTGTGCTTGTGGGTTTACGTTTTGCGAATTGGAGTACCAATTATAGTTCGTTGCGTTCGAGTGAACTCTAATCCGTTTTCATTCGTGTACCTTCAGGGCTTCAGGGTATGGGGATACGAGCTCTAATGTTTTTTTTTCTAAACGGCGAAGCCGTTTTTTGCTCAGTTAATTTGTTGGCTTTGTTCGCTTCCATTTTATACATGTCCACTGTCCACCGATTTTTGTTTTCGAAAAAAACGGAACATTAGAAATGGATACTTATGTTTAGGTTCCGCCGAAGGTTTGTTCCATGACTATTATTTGATGGCAACACATTAGCATATTTCTTGATATAGCATGCGTCATCTCGATGAGTAGTTGATTCTAGATTGTTTCAGTATCGTGGCAACAATCGCGGAAACAATTCAACTGGCTTCCCGAAGCCCGCATTGAAAAAGTAAATAAATCACACAGTCATGTCGGCCGCCCAAAAATTTAAGACTTCGCACCCTACGGTTTAAAACCTGAAGATTTAGGGAAAAATCAAGACCATTTAATGTTGGTTCTCCACAAGGAACTAGCTAACTCAAACAACGACAATGTTAGTTTCCCGGCACCCAACCATCGTTGCATCTTGTTCGAGTGAGCTATAATCCGATATTGTGCGCCTCGCTTATTGTTACCCTATTGTTACATGTTGTAGCATTTAGCCGCTCCGCCGCCTCCGTCTCCTCCTTTCCAATTTTCTGAAGTTCTGGTGCGCAAACGAACTCGATTTCAGCATCATATTCTGTGCAAATTGACGATTGCTGCCTTTGAAGGACTCGTGTGCCAACTTTGTGACAGCGTCAGGGTAAAACGGCCTCTGGGAATGATTCCAAATTTGGCACACACTAGCGGGGGGGGGGGGGGGGGGCATGTATAGACAAGGCAGGTTGCCACCAAATGAAATTCTGCAGCATCTAGCGCTATGATTTTCTAGCCCTGGCTCCTGATTAAGTCAAAGTATGATAATGAAGGGTATCATACCATGCTAGTGACAACGGAGTGATGAAAGTGATGGATGACGTGATCAAAAGTACTAGGACCGCAATTACTTCATCAATCCTTGGAAAATGTCATAAAAGATGGCACGGTATTTCAAGATCTTGAAGTGATCTCTGATAGATATGTGGAAAATATTTACATTCAGGATACTTCCATTTAACACTATAGCATGCCATCTGATTTTTTATTAAACATTTTCATTATGGACCTGAAAATCCGTTAATGGAAATACATGTTCGATGATGAAAATTAAATTCTGACAATGAAAAATGTTTAACGTCCACGGAAAACGTTTTTTTATTATCGGAATTTAATTTTCATTATCGGTTGTCGAGTTTGTAAGAATTCAAATTTCCGCGAGGCAGTAATCTGAATTTTCGTTAACGAAAAATAAATCTGTAGTTAAGGAAATGTAGAGGATAACAAGTGGGTTGCGAGTTAATGGAAACTGATTTATTATGAACCGAAAATCATTTTTCGTTAACGGAAAACAAAGGTTCGATAATGAAAAATACTAGTTTCGATAATAGAAAATACTAGATTCGATAATGAAAAATACTAGTATCGATAATGAACTATAGTTGTTTCGATAATGGAAAATACTAGTTTCGATAATGAAAAATACTAGTTTTGATAATGGAAAATCATTTTTCGTTAACGAAAATTCAATTTCAGATAACGGATATTCAATTTTCATGAACGGAAAATAATTTTCCTTTTATTGGATAATATTTTTTGTTCCCCTTTGACATGATGTTTAAAGGAATTAATTTTACATTATCAGGACTTCTGTTAACTACAAATGAATTTCAGTGATGTGCAACTATGATTACTTATCGATAATTAAAAATTTTCGTCGATAATGAAAAATATTTCTCATTATCGGAATTTGATTTTTCGTATTGACCATGTATTTTCGTTAACGGCTATTCAGACCGATAATGAAAATTCAAATGATATTATGAACAATGTTTGATAAAAGAAATCTGTTGGCGTGCCATAATAATTCGAGTAACACATATTTATATATTTAAACACTGTTTTCCTTTCAGTGATCAAGATCCAGCAAATTATTACGTTGTTGCCGGTGAGCACGACCTGAGGTATAATGAAGGCAGTGAGCAGGCTTTGAGCATTGAAAAGGTAACAATGATTACGACATTTACTGGTATGGCATGTTCTATTTTAATGATCTCCGTTCAGTTTAAATTCGTATTTTTTGTTGTCAAAATAAAGGTTTAACGCGCATCATCAAGCTGTATGTGAACAACATAGTTAGGAAACAAATTTGTTTGTTTTTTGGCAATAGATCATTCGACATGAAAGATATAGCCAGAGAACCAACCAAAATGATGTAACGTTGCTGAAGACCTATGGCAGGCTCACACGTACTGAATATGTTCAACCCATTGCATTGGCGACTCCACAGCAAGCAAGTCTTCTCGAGGGCAACAGTGAAATATTTTGCGTCTCTACCGGATGGGGACGCCTGACATTCCGTAAGTCATATAAATGTGTATATGTTTGTTAAATCGAACAATGCGTTAAGTTTAATGCAAATCTGCATTCATCAATTCAAACAGTGTTAAAGAGTTTATGTTGATTTTTTTTACGAACAACACTAAAGGGGTGGAAGATGATGAAATCATTTTTCCCTTTTTTTTAAAGTCTCACTTCAAAACAGCATTTAGTCATTTAGCTACAAATCTTCACGAACGAAATATGCAATGGAATATCTATAACGCTCCCGTTCTTGAATCTGTGAAGGTCACGCAGCACAAAAGTAAAAATGAAAAATTAAAGAAAAAGGAAAAATTTGGAAAAAAAATGTTTGTTTTACGAATTATGCCTAAATGAACTGTATTTTGCTTCATATATTTTAATAAACATGATTCACGCTTCCAGGAGATCTTTTCTGCTTTTTACAAACGAAACGAGTAGATGAGCAAACATTTTCATGAAGGAACTTGATTGTAAAATGTGAAGGAATTGTTAGGCCAGTTTCATGGAACAAGCACGCTGCCTAAAGCAGATGAGTTTATCTGCGTCTGCTAGAATTTTTGCTACCTGTGTACATCTGCTTGTTTGTTTATATGAAGAGGAACGACGGGGAAGGCAAAACGAATCGTTTGTTCAACACGCTGTTCCGAGGTCTGTCAAACATTTCCTGCAAATGGCTTTACGAAGACGACCTGACGTGTTTCATTACGAGAAAGAGAAAACAGCAGCAATGCTTCACCACTTCACTACCTTCTTGACGCAACGCCTGTGCGTAATTATCAGAGGTTTGTTACTTAAATTCGAAACTGTCACTGCGTTTACATGACCACTTCAAGAGCTTCAGAGGGATGAACATTGCGTCCGTGTCGCCATCATATGTCTTGTAAACTACCGTTCGTGGCACTTTTTCCATATGTCAATACAGATCACGAAGCGCTTCAGGAAGCTGGATTGGAAATCTGATGCGCATAGTCTTTATTCATGTAAGCAGTCGCAGTCGCATTGAGACGTTGAAAAATACCTTATAAAAAGGGTGGACAAATCGCAGCGCCCAAGGAATTTGAGCTGGCGCTATTAGAATTTTAGGTAAATAAACTGAAAATAACCGTGCATGGCTAGGAAGACCACTAATGCCATACGTTTCGTTATTTAGAATTAAGCTGACCTTGTTTACTACATGCGGGGGTGTAGAGCACTGTGGGGCTTGCTCACAATTCGCCAAAGGGAGGGCAGAAAGGAGAGGTTTTCTGAGCGTACTGGCATGAATCGCTTTCCTAAGAGAAATGGCCCTAATCGTGGTCTTGCGTCTTGTAAGCAGGTACCGTTTTTGATGCGCATTTCAAAATGCATCATGAAAATGTACTTTCTTGTGGCAATGTAAACATAGTGTGTGTTCGGAAGTGCGATAGGCTCGCAACCAAAGCTATGGTGCCAGATGGAAAGAGAGAAAGAGGTAATTCCAGTGAGCAATGCATAGGCTCTTTTGCATTTTTGTTTTTTTGTTTTAAAAGCACCTAATGTAGTTAGTTATCTTTGCAGGAAGTAGCGGCGATTAGAATAATTGGTTGTCCATCGACTAGATATGCCAAAATTGCTTCCGGCTAGGACACCCCCTAAGTATCTGCAGAGGGTTGTCTTTTAACCCATTTATGCCTAAAGTAAACGTTTTTTTACATACTATAACATAAGCACGAGGAATCACACGGCCGTTCTCGTCCCAAAAATGCATAAGGTGACCGAGTCCATGCTCATACTTCGGCATATGATATTTGGTATATGAGATAACAGTATGCCAGTGGTCCCGGGTTCGAACCTTACCTCAGCTACCAAAGCCAACTTTGATAGTCACTTTCTGTCTGTGTGGGCAGACCATTTATTTCAAAATGGTTAGCAAATAAGACTCAACCAAGTATGAACTTAGGGCTACATTGGTTTGGGTGCTGTGGAAATGTTCAGCCATTATGGACGTGGGAGTGTGAAAAAACTCTACCGTAAAAGTGCCTACACACCATTACTTCAGTCAATCAGCAGGGAAGTGAGAAGAGAGGCCAGGGCACCACCTCAACCTACAAAACCCCGAAACGTGTCGTAAATAAATTCTTTGAAAATATTATTTTGAAAGTACTGCCCAGAAGCCAGATACGGCAATGAAGTACTGTAAAATGATCTGTGCTCCCTCAGAATCCCCCCAGCAGGCTTTGTTCGGCCCCCTCAGAAGTTTTTCCCTGCGGCTGCATCACTGATACTGTACGTCAACCATCAATACAACTTATGGAAGATTTAGAAGATATCCCCAGCACGTAAATAAGCATAAAATCAGTTTTACGTGACTTATCATATAGTTGGATCTGGTTGGATCAGTAATTTTGAACGAGATTCCATACTGCATACGTGATAGTTTCGTGTGCGATAAACTGATGGCATACTCTCCTTCAGTCATTATAAGGGTTGGGGGAATTGAAGTTTAATGGCGCATCGACTGCTAGGTCAACTAATCATTAAGATATGGAAGCTGAGCGTATTCCTAATTCCTAGGTCACCAATCATCTCATAAATGTGTTGTGTGACTTGTGCTGCATTTCACTCTTCTCCCATTAAACACTCCATGGGACGCATCTTAGTTTCTTGGAACTTCCAATGTTAAGTGGCAATATATATATATAAAAGCACTTTTGGTCTTTGTTCATGGATGTAACAGCTAGCTAGCAGGCTCCCAGACCATGTGCAGTGCACGCCAGAAGTCTTCATTCACACTTTTTTGTTTTAAAAGCACCTAATGCAGTTTATCTTTGCAGGAAGTAGCGGCGATCGATTAGAATAATTGGTTGTCCATCGACTACAGATGCCAAAATTACTTTCGGCTAGGACATTCCCAAAGTATTTGCAGAGGGTTGTCTTTCAATGTTTTGTCCAAGGTTAGGCCAATCAGACGTTTTGTCCAATCATTGGTGTCTGCATTTTGTTTTGTTTCAGGTGGTGCCTCTCCCCCTGTACTACAAGTTTTGACCATGCCTCTTTTGCCGCTGCAGACATGCCAAAATAGTTACAGATTTGCTGGCCTTTACGAAGTGACCAGAGATATGTTATGCACTGGATACACGGAAGGAGGACTCAGCCCATGTCATGTAAGTATGGTTCCACGGCATGTAATTTCTAATGCCCTTTATTACTTCCAGACATGCCCCTATAGGCTTTTAGCTTTATTCCCTGTATTTCCATCTTTCTGTGCCTATGCTTCACTTGACCTGGATAGCCTGTTCCCAAACAAAAGAAAAATGTTAGTATATTATTTCGGCGAAAATATCTAAAAAAAAAATTTTTATTTCACAGTGAATTGTCATAATTATGGTCTCACTTTCCGACAGAAAATTTAACAGTAAATAGTTTAATCAGCATCAGAAAAATACCTGCAAAAATGTATATATCCGGAATAGTTTCTTATACCTGTGTCGCTTCATTCTTTTTCAACTGAATAAAATTGTTCAGTCTTAACAATCCCAAAATTGTCATTACCACAACATTGACTGGATATGTTTTCATTACAATTCACATTCATTTTTACACTAATAATTCAATAATCTTCCTTGTTAGTATATACAGTATGTATACTAACTTCTGTTTTCCAGTATATAAGTTTTGTATTGTACTTAATTCACTCTTATTCATACACTTCATCATTTCCTTCGGTACGCCATTGAACAAGTCTAGTATAAAATAATCCCTTTTTCCTTTTCCATAATTGTTTTTACACAATAATAATAAAAATAATAATAATAATAATAATTTTTATTCAGTGAAAAAAAAATGTATCCAGTTGAAAAAAATAGCACGAAACTCCTAGGAGTTTGTATATCCTAATTAACTAGTACAAAGTTATACTATTGAACACAAAAACTGTACAGTTTTAACATACTGTTATGCTTTAAAATAACACAATTAACATACAAGGTACAATTTCATAGGAAAATCAAGAGGTAAAACTAAATTTATATACAATTTAAAAAATGACGTTATTAATAATAACAAGTAGTTTAGTCGTAATAACAGCCATTATCATTAATATTATTAAAATTTAGGGATCAATTAAAAATATGTATGTCTTCATTATGTGGGCAGTTACATCTTTACCTTTTAAAAGGGGTAATTTTAAAAAGCGTTTTCCGTGAAAGTAGTACGGGCTACTCGTTCAACAAATGGCAGAAGGTGAACGAAGTAGAATGTTGACATTAAAGACTAGCCTTGCGATTGTCTAATGTGAGAAAGAAAGAAAGGACTACTGCGCGGTCTGTGACTCGAATATTTATTTCCTCAATGGTCTTTTTTATCATTCTCAGTGTAACGCATCTGGTATTTTCACAAAGCCAATATTTAATGCTTATTGTTTGCTTCATTAGCCATTTATCTTGTGATTAAAAATAAAGTATTACTTTAATATCCGTTCTGACGGAAAGGAGGGGGGGGGGCAGCTCAGAACGAGTACTGTAACATGGTGTAGAAGGATCTCTGCAACTAATGTGTTGGGTACTATAAGACCACCTTTAGCCAATTCTACTTATACTGTGTATATATCCGTAATTAACAGTATCGAGCATGTCCACTTTTAATGTTGAAAAACAATTATGAATAAATAATTATTAGTTCCTTGCTATTCTATCCGTTTATAAAAAAAATAGAATGCATACAAAAAGATTAATAATTCAGAAATACCTTTCAAATCAAGTCATAAGACATCCGTCTTTATTCGTGGAAGTTTTAATAAGAATTACTATGGCCACACGTATTAAATCAAATTACGGCACAGATAAAGCTTCTTGAATAAAATCAGATGTCTGATCACCTGACATAACAGGTATTTGTAAATCCTTTTTTCACTGATCGAATAGCAAGAGCCTAATACTAATGTTATTCAAATTGCTAAGGGTGATCGATGGAAGGTGTCAAATCAACTACTCTAGCGTAGTACGAGCGTAAATTAAACCTTGTACAGAAGTATCCATAACACAAAGGAAAGAATTTCCCATTTTGGTAAATAATCGTAAGGTATGAATATAATTTTTTGTCTTTTACTTTTAGGGTGACTCAGGTGGTCCATTAGCCTGCCAAGTGGACGGCCAATGGACCTTGGCTGGAGTGACCTCTTGGGGAAAAGACTGCGCAGCACGGGGATATCCAGGCCTCTTCGCCCGTGTTACAACTTTCCACAACTGGATTGTCGCACAAATCCAGAGAAATTAATCAGTTATGCAGAGTTCTGCATTCCGTCATAAAATAGTTATTTTTTCTGTTAGCGCTGCTTTAGGGAGCGGGCAAAAAATAATATCTTCAACCGAAAATAAAGGCATTTTGTAAGAAAGATGGTTATTGATTAATCACCTGTGGCACAGATTGTCGGCAGGTGCATCATATTCCCACTCTGTTGACTGTCTGTCTGTAATTTTCAGTCAGCTACACTATATCAGTGTTGTATACAGAGTGTTCCAAAAGCCCCAGGAAGGCTGAATAACTTTTGAAAGGATGAGAATTGAAACATTCACCTTTGGGGACATCGGTTGAGTGGAGGGTTCTATATTTTGGCATAAAGAGATATCACAGTACCCCCCCCCCCCCACTCATGGGGGCCCCAGGGGGTGCAACTCATTAATTTCAAATGGGAAGGGGGGGGTCGAGTAGCACGTCATATTAAAGCTCTTAACTAGCTGATAAAATGTCGCAAAGAAAACATCGCTACGTTGCTCCAATCAAAAATGGCGCCCCATCAAAGTTCGAAATAGCACTTTGCATTGGAAGCATTTACGCCACTAGAAAACGATTCAGATATGTTCACAACTTGATGGAATGTTCCAGATGGATAAACTGAAAGACACACGTACAAGATAAGTAGCAATGTTGCGGTCCGCATTTGAAGGCAGATATTTCCTCCCGGCAGGCAAATGAAATCATGACTGTGGCTACACTAAAGAATTTCAAATGGAAAAGGGGGGGGGGGTCTTGTGGCACGTCATATTACGTCTCTTAACGATCTGCGAAAAATGGTGCAAAGGAAACATCACTACCTTGCTCCAATCAAAAATGGCGCTCCTTCAAAGTACGAATGTGATACAAATTCCTCCAAGTCTGTTCCAGGGGGATAAAGCGAAAGGTACATGTACAATAAAACAAGGTTGAAAAGCCCCTTACTTTGGGACATGAGGTGCAATAAAATGTACGAGAAAATAGATGTACGAAAGTAGAAGTGTCCACAAAAATATCAAGCTTTATTGTATTGTGCTGGCCTGGCAGTGATCTGTCACTTCAGTAAATCAATGGCCTACTTTTAAAAACTACCTTCAAGTTTCATTATGATGCTTCCCTGAAGTACACATTTTTCTCTTGCGATACATTTTATCCATGTGGCCACAAATTCACTTATCACTTTATCCACCTGTTTCAAACTTTGCATTATCACCATTTTGAAAGGAAGCAACGTAGCGACGTTTTCGTTTTGCTGTTTTTATTTGCTTGTTGAGATATTTACTAAGAGGTGCAGTTCGATTCCTCCCCTACCATTTGAAACTTTTGAGTTTAGCCCCAACCAATATTTTATTTGCGATACCCCCTTCCGTCCCCCCCCCCACCCATCCAAAATAATGCGGGACCTTAATATTGCTACTTTTCTTTTACGTGTGTCTTTCAATTTATCCATCTGGAACATTCCGTAACGGCGTGAACATCTCTGAATCCTTTTCTATAGTTTGTTCCACATTATGTTTTCAGAAAACTGACTGGATGACGACTCGTTTTCTTGCACTAAGAGTGCAAAAACATGTGGATATCACACTTGGAGACTCTACAAAGTTACTGTTAGAGTTTACGAATGGGATGTTTACAGATTTTTTTGCACTCGTAGTGGAAGAAAACGTGGCGTCATACAGTCAGTTTTCTGAAAACATAATGTGGAACAAAGTATAGAGGCGTAAATGCTTCCAATGCAAAGTGCTATTTCGGACTTTGTTGGGGCGCCATTTTTGATTGGGGCAAGTAGCGTTTCCCATTTGAAATTAATGAGTTGCGCCCCTGGGGCTCCTATGAGGGGGGAGGGGGGTGGTACTGCGATGTCTCTTATGCCAAAAGATAGAACCCTCTACCCAACCGATGTCCCCAAAGGTGCAAGTTTCAATTCTCATCCGTTCAAAGGTTATTTAGCTTATCTGGTACTTTTGGAACACCCTGTACAGTATAAATGTTTATGCACGCATCATTTGAAGTAAAGTGAGAAATTGGCCACCGTTTTAGTGTCATATTTACACATTACGATAAGAATTAAATATTTCAGTGACGCACCATTTTTGGGCTACACTATAGGAATACGCTTCCATCCCCTAATGACCCAGAAACATACATGTGACATCACACCACAGGCGAATCGAACACGTTCAGCTCTCACCGCGTAAAAACCAGAGCTCAGGTACACTGCTCAGACAATGCAATGAAGTCTTAGCGCACGTGGTTTGTGTAAGTAATAGATGAGAAAAGAGCCATTGCGAGCATTGCTGAATCAGATATACATTGCTGAATTAGGTATATTGTAAAGAATATGAAAGTGAATTAAAAAGTTAAGCACTGTCCCTATTGATTATGAACAGTATAATTTTATGTGTCTAAGGCATCTGAAGCTTGACTCCGTGGAACTTCGTAGATTAAAAACTGATATAATCTTAACTTATAAAACTCTTCACATGTAAATCCAAATGGATATTCCATTATGCGAATCCAGCTTCGTAACACGAACAAGGAGTAACTGTTGTAAGCTAGTAGGCTAGTCATCCCCAAATACAAAATAAACTGCAGACATTATTTCTTTGCCAAAAGGGTAATTCCTGCCTGGAATTTAATAACTAATGAAACAGTATCAGCCTCCTCCTTAGAAACCTTCAAGAGGTTACTTGACATGGCAAGTATGGCTGAAATTGAACCTAATTCAACTTAACAATACTGCTTCGTGATGAAACGAGGCAGGTTTGAGTTTTCGATACTCATTTTTATCAGGCATACTATCATTGTTATTGTAATATCATTGTACACTGTTAAAAAAATATCCGTACAATAATGGCACAAAGAACTAAAACGTGCGCAGTATGTCAAAACATAAAATATTTCCAGTTCTTCTAACTATACTCTCTACATTCGTTAATAAGTACGGATGCAAACCTATTTACGTTGCCTTTTGGACTTATATGTCAGACTGCCTCAGCGGGGAATCGAACCCGTGACCTTTGAAATCAAAGGCCAAGGTCTTACCGCTGAGCCATACTGACACGGCCCATTGGCTTTCCGTCCCGTATAACTTTACATTCGTTACACAGCTTCATGCTTACAGATGCAAACGTGTAAAGTGCAATGATAGAGGATCATACGTAATGATAGCGGTCACATCACACCTTAGTGCAAAAAGTCAATACTCCTTATTCAGATCGATCTTCGATTTCGAATTACGGATACAGTTTTAGGGTTAAAACAGCTGAAAATAAATTAGCAGTACTTTGTACCATGATTTTACAACAGTTTTAATAATGTATTTAAATACAACCTACTGAGAGATTCCATGGTGCATCTCACGCAACATCAACGATTGTGCACGGCAATTATTTCCACTGTTTTTCACCAATGGCTTGGAGGACAAGGCTTTATTGCCTTCTAGAATGCAACAGTTTATCGTCTACTTGGCATTGTATTGGTAATGCATCGGATGTTGCTGTTGCATCTCTCAGAGTTTCAAACAGTGATAATATCTTGTGAGTAAAACATAATTGCTTAGGTACAGTTTTATGTTTGTTGTGCTTTCCTAAGTATAAACTGCAATAAATGTCACGAGAATTGCAATGTGACTGATTTCTGAAGCACCCCGTCAGTGACCATAATAAATTATATAACGAAGCATTTTACAATACAATTTTTAAAAGAACTGAAAAACAGTAATTTGAAGCCATTAGTAGTGTTATTAAATTATGCAATGTCGTTAAAAGATAACAACAGCACTCACTCAATACTTGTGTAAGCATTACTCCCTGAAAGCATATAAACACGAATGAGTTATTCTAGTTATAAGTAAAGTTTACTAGCACTTAAACCGATACTTAAAATAACTATCACAAATTGCTGAAAAGTTACAGACCTGATAGCTTTATTGCAAACACGAAATTAACAATAAAATTAAATCGATGTTAGATTAAAGTATTAATTGCTCGCATATGAGACTCGGTTCACGAAAAAAGAAAAGCATAGATTGCATATTTCGTCAGATTAAACCAGTGTGCTGAGTAAACAGTACTCACGATTTGATGTAAAACGTAAAATAAAAGGAAGCAGAAACTGAATAAAACGAAATGTCTGCAAGCCTAGACGTTTTATATTCCTCCTTCTTCAAGCTGGTGGATATGCATATGACTCACCACGTAATGTCCCTTTTTATTTTAATGGTATACGTGTTAAATTGCAAAACTTTTTATTATTAATTTATGAAAGGACGAACCAAAGAATAAAAGCTAGCACAATTAAATAAACACCAAATGAGATTTAACTTGTGCAAGTCAGAAAGTAGTTCTGAACAAGAGAGAGAGAGAGAGAGAGAGAAGAAATTGCCCATGGCAAACTCACACAATTATAAAGTGTGGATAGCTGTGTTCCTGAGTAAAGTAAAGCAGGTGGTGAATAAAAAAAAGTAAAAATAAAAACTAAGTTTTGGCTCAAAATCAAGCCATTTTCAAGTAAAGTAAGAAACATAAAAATAATAGGATTAAATGTACACATAGTCACTCTGACAAAGGGGCTTGGCTAAGGGGCTCAGTAAATACCGGTTGGAACCAACCGAAGCCGTTTGAAGCCGTTTTACTACGATGTACTGGTTGCAGGTAAGGGCGCTGGGCGTGATAAGACCCTATTGGAAGTATTATTGTTCTTTAAGGAAGGGGTGAGACTGAAGAAAGCCAAACGAAAGTTAAACAAATTTGAACTAAAATATTTAGGCTGCCGCTTTAACAAAGATGGTATTCATAATCTACCTAAAGTGCCAGACGTAATTATTAAAAGTACAGATCTAAACTTATTCATTTATAGGATTCCTTCTGCAGTATTATAAATTTGAACCTCACTTAGCTTCAATTTTTGCACCGCTTTACAAATTGTTAGGTCCTGATCACCCAGGAATTGGAATAGAGAATGCTTAAACACAGTTAAGCAAGCTGAAGCAACATTTTTGGAATCACTTGTTTTAGTGCATTATGACTCTGAATTACCTCTAAATCTAACCTTTGCGCCACTTCCAGGGTAATCTGTATATTAGTATTGCGTTATTATTGTATTGTACGTGCTGCCCTCTGATGAGGATCGACCAATAGCATTTGCTTTTAGATGTCTGTCAAAAGCAGAATCAGCGTGTGCACAATTTGATAGGGAGTGTTAGCTATTGTCTTCAGGGTCAAAAGGTTCCATCAGTAGCAATTCAGTCTCCAAACGGGCCAGCATTTGACCCTATTCCTTAATGCCTACACTTCTAATTTGGATCACATCCAGGGCAAAACTAACCTAACAGGAGAAAGGCTCTCCCATTTGCACATTGACTATGAAATGCCTAGTACACCTGACCCTTAACTATCGAGTGTATGCAACAAGTTTTGTCACTACCAGTTTTGGGTATTAGTTAGAAACTACGGAATACTAACACTATGGAATACTAACACACAATTTTTGGATGGCCTGATAAAATTCACAGTGAAGAACTTACTTTACTTTCAGTACAAGACTAAAATATCCGTCGATAAATCCAAATCCAAACACATCTGCATGCAGGACATGTTGGAATTGCACGTATTAAGACCCTAGCTAGGTCTATAGTATGGTGTACTAAAATAGATGATATTTTGAGACGAGTTGTAAAAACGTGTGCAGTTTATCAAATGAGAAAATTACAAAATTAACCACATAGAAAGCATACTTGGGAAAGAGCAGTCCGTCCCTGGGATAAAATCCTTATTGATTTTGTACAAGGTAGAATGTTTATGGTCTTGATTAACGCCTATTCAAAGTATTCATTTGTTAATGAAATGAAAGCAACATCTTCTTGCGAAGCTATTGAAAACTAAGAAAATTGTTTTCGTGTAAGGCCTACTGTTGTTGTTTGATGCGCTTCCAGCGTTAGCTATAGCGTCAGAAGGAGAGAGGGACAATTTTGCTAGGTGAAGCCTATCGGAAATTTCTAGGATATTTTACATGACACAATCAACATGAGCATGAGACACCACAGGGCCCTTCTCTACCCGAAAATGCCAGGGGTGGCTGAGGCCATACTGGAATCCGGGACCTCTGGCACATGAGATGGTCTTGGTAACCATCAGGCCACCTTGCCCCACGATTTTCAAGGGCTACTGTAAATTACTGTAAATATGGCGGTTTAAGAAAGCATTCGAATCGACCATACACCATAAGCTTCTGTTTAAGATTACAAACTGTGGCTTCGGGGGTAACCTATTGAATTGGGAAACTGCATTTTTCCAAAACAAATCTAAGCAGGTTAATATTGGCAACAATCTTTTTTTCCAGCGTTCCTGTCACTTGTAGTGTTTCCCAGGGTTCAGTGCTTGGCCAGCTACTCTTTGGAATACATCTTCATGACTTTAACTTCGCGAATGGCCACATGTTTGGGTAGAAATTTGCTGACGACATTAAGGGTGAAGTCTAAAACATCTTCGATATCTCCACAACATGATGTTGAACTTCGGGAGGTGGTCTATTGGGCCTGGCACCTGCTTCTCTCATTATCTGAATACTTTATTTTCCATGTTGGATCCGAGAACAGTTGTCCACACCACTTTCTTGAGAATTCACTCTTCCTTTTGTATGCAAGGTGAAGGATCTTGATGGTATGGTTTACCTGTGATCTTAAGACCTGTCAAAGTATAAGTTCTTGGCTTTCCAGCATTCTGTAATTGTAAACAAATGTTTCATATCCGTAACAACCTTATAAAGATTTGGGCGTTCAAGGTATGCAGCCAATGCGTTCAAGGTCTTCATTCGACCGCTCCTCGAGTATGCAACCCCTGTTTGGTCCCCCGAGCTTCTAGGAAACATTGATTTAATCGAATCTGTGCAACGAAAGTTTAAAAAGTACCTACATGGCCTAAGTGTCCTTGACGACGGCACTCGTCTTGCTATAGGACTGGACTTAATCTTTTAGAGCTTAGAAGAATCTGCAGTTTAAACATTTAATAATAAAAAAATTGTATTTTTATTTTAATTTGTTTGTCATCGTGCTAAGTCACGGGCCATATTTATGGATTTCCGCAATACATTCTAACATATTCAGTGACTATCTACACTCGTTCTTGCGAGTCTAGCCACTCCACAATTTTTTATCTGTTACTTTATGTCTACAGGGCAAGATTTTTTTTAATCTTATAGTTTTATATGATAGTTTATAGTTAATGGGGCAATTTTATATTTAGAGCTACTTACAACATATGTAGTAAACTTGTATTTATATGCTGGTACGGTAGCACATAATCGGTTTCATTCAAGAATTAACGGTAGTCGGATGCCATAAAAAGAACTAAAAAGCGTTAAAAATATATTTTGCTGATGCCTACATACAGCAGTATTCATTCGTATTTAGCTTTATTTACCTATTAAATATTTGACAAGCTGTTTTGAATTAGGTTACAGGCGCAAACGTTTGAATGTTATAGCCATTGTATTTTTTTTAGAATGGCACTTAAATATTAGCACAGATAACAAAAAAACCAATCTACCTCCCGTGACCCCATTTCATGCCTTTTACCAAAACTGAAAGAGTACAAATAAAGTGTGCAAGGCACCAACGGGACACATTAAATGTTATTTAAATAGGCACGTATGGTTAAATTGTTATCATTCCATGGCTGCCGTGATGTGGACGATTTGGATGTGCGTTTTACGTCTTGTTATAAGTTGTGGGGCAGCGGAAGAAGGGAAGAATACAGGTATGGGAATTTTTGAATATACAGTAGCTTCAGCAACGTAAAGAAAATTGCTGAGTACAAGTTGGCACGTTTACGCTCAAAGCAAAGTGTGGCGTTATGAGTAAGACATAGTAAATCCTAATCGCACGGGTTAGCTTAGATAAACTATTCAATATCATACGTTATTGTCTGTAACCTATGATGTTGAATTTCATCAGGTTTAAAAAAAAAACATTACTACAAACGATAATACAATCATCACCACTGACGTATTGCCAACGTAGAAAGAACTCTCTTGCCAAGCAACCGAAATTAATGTATACTCACAAGCTTACCATCAGGCTAACAACAAACTCGCGCAGGAACCAGCAATTACCTTCATGGGTTACAATGAAATTTATCGTTAATGTCTTTCTACGTAACCTTCTAAAATTATTAACAATCATAATGCCCTCCGAATACTTACACTCAATGTGCATATCACCAAAACAATTTTACTTAATTCCCATCAATGCTACTGACCCGTGCTGAGGTCCTACCTTGCAAGGCGGAAAAATTCTCTCGTTCTTAACAGCCCCATGTGACGAATACATAAAGTCCCAAAAATTTTACGTACCTAAAATCCCCCACCACCTCACCTAACACACATGGCATGGAAAAAAAAACAACATTATTCCATGTTAATTGTTCGATCAAAATAGTTTTTCAATTTGCTTGAGCAGCACAGATTGGAGTCTCAAGCAATGCCGTATGTAATTTTGCCAGAATCACCTAACGTTGCCAAAGATCTGTTTTCCGTGCTTTTTTTAACGATTCGAAAGCATAGAAACAAGTTAAACTCAAATCAACTGGATGTTTACTTTGTTTGAACTAAGTAAGTGTTCATGTGAAATAGCAAATAATCTTCGAAAATTTGCCTAAAAATTCCAGAGTAATTGTTTCATTTGTGGTGACAGTAACTAAAAGTTTTCTATTAAGGCATTTTTTAGGAATTTTGGTGAAATAAAATAAATCATTACAATCATTACGATTTTTACTGCAAGTAATAAATAGTTTCTCCGTCTGTATTATTTCAACAACGTACGCAACTTTTCACGAGAGTTCGGGGTGGGAAGGGGGGGGAGGAAGTACAATAGAATAGAAGAAATGCAAATTAAGTGTGCCTATTCAGCTATTAAGCTTTGCTCGCCAATACCTTGACATAAAAGCAGTGCTCGAACTGTTTGAGAAAAATTCCACAGCAGAAATGCGATACAAAATACAAATTTGCTTAGAACATTATTAGTAATTTTTTCGAATAATTTCATTAGAAAAAATTTATTTAAAAGAAGCCCTTGCATATTTTGCCGTGGATTTATTTCTATTCATTTTTGTTTCACTTTCAGTTTGCTACGCTCAATATATCATGAGCTGATTCATGTAAAGTATGTCTAAATTGGTCCTTGCGTCTCTCTCTCTCTCTCTGAGATGAAAGAGCCGCCATTTAACTACCGAGGGCGACCGAAAAAAACAAGATTTCGCGACGGAACATTCACGCGGTCTGTCTAAAAAAAAATAGGGATTAGCATCTCCATCTCAGCCAACAAGAACATGAACACGGTGATATATACAAAGTACGTTTAAGACAGGCACACCATCGAGCTGCAGTGCTCATTTAATTTTGCATTGCTAGAGAAACTTGTTGGGCAAATTGCGATGTAGAAATTGAGATAAAGTCGAGATAACTGAAAATTTGTCTCGTCTCGTCTGTCTCTTGCCTTCAGTCATTTTGACCTTGACTCGACTTGCAAACGCACTGTTCAACCTCACCACATCTCATCGAGAAAGAGGCTAGATTTTCTCCTCCCAACGGCAAAACTACATAGGTTCCGTTTTAAATATTAATATGCTAAGTGTCTGTGATCAAAACGATTTGAGAGTTTATATATTTTATGTTTGTAAGATAATCTGGACCAAAAATAATCACTTGATAACGGGGTGAATCCATACCAGAAACGTTGCGGTTACAGTGACTGACATTTGTGCTCTTTTTCGTATATTCTTTGCATAACTTACTGCAGTGTTTGGATTTTAGTTTTGTGCAATTTCGCAGTTTTTGATGTTGCATATTAATTCTTTTTCTCATCTCTTAAAAGCAAAATAATAACTTCCCTTTAATTGTTTTTTCCGTAGTTTTTAATATTGCATTTTAAAATTCTTTTTAGCATCTCTTAAATACAAAGTATTCATTTCTTATTCTTCCTTTTATTTGTTTTATAGGCTCGAGGTTACAAAATCACGACGTAAACTCTGATATTAACCTGAGAATTGTGGGTGGAGGTAATGCAGGGAAGACAGACTTTCCATGGCAAATTGCTGTATTTCTTAAAGCTATTCCTAATGCCGTTCACTGCTCGGGAGCAATCATCAGTAGCCAGTGGGTTTTGACTGCAGCACAATGTTTGATGTAGGTATTAATCAAAGCACATCCCATAATGATACACACCCCCTACTGCTACCCATAGAGTTTTTGCCATTGAAGCCGAAATGATTGTCATCTATAGTTTCTGGTGTAAACAAAGATTGGTCAAGCTGAACTGCCATTACCTAACTTAACATTTAGCGATCAATGGGGTATTTCGACTCTGATATTAAAACTTTCTATGGTGTAAAATGATTGGATCCCTTCACGCTTATGGGGTTTTAATATGATATCAAGTATTTTAGTGATTATTGGTTTTCGTCTTGTTAATATTGTTGTGAGCGTCTTAGGAAAATTTTGTGAATGCGATAGTGGCT
>JAHWFP010005213.1:13763-24414 GCA_023313725.1 Lithobius niger | reverse complement strand
CATTTTACACTTGAATCAGCAATTTGAGTTTATTGTTATGGTTAAAAGTAATTCAGCAACTCCACTCTCACAAACACATTTTTATTAAACTCATCGTACATTTTTTGACCAACGTGGGTATTTTTCGAATGGCTTACTGCAGAGCACTTGTCAGCACAGCAACACACCTTTTATACTTCTGATAAAATTTGTTGGTTGAGATGTATTTGTTGTGTTGTGTTATTTGGACAAAATTCTCTGCAGTAAGCCTTACGAAAAAGACGTATGTGGGCAGAAAGCGTTATGAAGACTTATCAACGAAACGTCTGACGTTAGCAGACGTTTTATCTTCGTCTGCTACTAATTGTTTACATTGTTTTGAATGTTTTGAGAGTGTTTGAAATGTTTATGTAAATGTTGGAGAGTACTGTACTGGAAGCAGAACAGCACAGACAAGGGTATGCAAATTTAATTATTTATTTACGTCCTGCATATGTAAAAAACCAACATCAACATTTCTAATCACCGTCATCATATATCAACTCGGCCTATTACTTAATAATTGAAAAAAAGATTTCTAGGTGCTTTATTGTTGCAGCCACAAAATCACTTTGTAAGTATTATAAAAAATAAAACATAACATGCGACTACATCATCTTATGCAGATATTCAGAAAAGGCTTCGTCAAATAGCTCATAATGGAAGGGATAGTTCTAAAGTATACCATCTGACTGTAGTGCATATCTAAAAAATCTTGTGGACACAGGTTGAGAATTTCAGTTATAGTACAGTTTGTTACTGTAAATTATTGGACATCACCAGCCCTTCCTCGCAGGTGGTAAGAAAATCTTGTGGACACAGGTTGAGAATTTCAGTTATAGTATAGTTTGTGACTGTAAATTATGGTAAGAAAACATAAAAAATTTACAAGACACCACATACCAACTTGGAGCTGGCTGTTTTGTGGTAAGAGGCTTACGTATCGTATTCTTCAGCTCTATATGCAGGGGCGATGCTAGGCTCGAATTACTACCTGGGCATTGGCTGGGCACGCTTGTAATACCCCGGGCACGGATGCTTGGCTCGAATTACTACTTGGGCATTGGCTGGGCACGCTTGTAACACCCCGGGCACGGATGTAGGAATATATTGTTGGAGGGAGGTGGGGAGGGGGGCTAACAGGCCAGACGTCCTTTGAGACCTGTTTTGGGCAGAGAAGGGGGGGCTTATTCGTCTAACCGACAGATGTCCATTTTCCCGACTTTTGAGTTTTGGTTGGGAGGGAGGGGGATTGCATAACTCTACCCCCTTATTCTCGATCCTGATGCTATTAAGTGCTACTAAACATGTTTTTTTTGGAGGATGGAGTAAATTTTTTTATGTTCATATAAGCTTTTCGTATCTCTAAATTGCAAGAGGTCATTAAGACCTTCCTTTATGTACCAAGTATGTAATATACAATTCATGGAAATATATAAAGTACCGTACCCCTTCCCCCACCCGTCCTCCGGGTTAATAAGAATATTCTGCTAATTTAACAGTTTTAATATCCAGCAGGCAAGCTAAAAGAAAAAACTAAACAAGGAAAAAATTCCCCAAAAAATAGCCATTACATCAATTTTCATAAGCATGTCAAAATGCTCTTGATTGACTGTTTATAAGTGTACACTGCTACTAATAAAATGTTAGGTTTGTTAATGTGATGAATATTTAATAAAAAGACATAAATAGACATAAATCGCTGGAAGTTATATAAATATTAATATTTAAAGGACGCATTTACCAGTTGCAACAATGTTTCTGTTTTCAGTGTTGTGTGGGCAGCGGACGGTTAAAGAACTGAAAACCTTTTTAACAAACGACTTGAAAACTTATAAGTGTTTTTACCACAGCACGCACCAAGGCACTCTTATTTTTACCCGGACTTATAAATTTTATTTTTATTTTTAAGCCGTTTTGTGGAAGGAGGGAGATGCCAGACAATTTACATTTAGAGTAAAAAAATGCGTGTCCTGCTTTTGCAAACTTTGCCTACCAAAGTTTTAAAAGACTTCTAGGGACCTTGCCTTCCATTTGACTTATGTGACTGTTACGATGCATGTTCAGTTCTGCAGAGTGTGTATGAGAGGGTTTGTTAAATCACTTGCAGTAGGACTTAATTCACATTACCTTACAGCTAAACGTAGGCTACTTTATGAATACATTATCATCTTGAAGTATAAAAGAGGTGGATTATGAGTAAATCGATCCGTAATCCTGATCTTTTATTCTACTTTCTAAGCACTGAAACGGCCAATGAACAATGTTATTTTTTAGACACATTAAAGTTATAACAGTATTATTTTTTTTAAGGGCGATGGTGGTGACCCACTCGTGTGTTCCGTTGATGGTAAATGGATTTTGGTTGGCATAGCAAGTTGGTCAGGCAGCGTCTGTCAGTATCCAAACTTTCCAAGCGTTAATGCTCGTGTACCCTACTTTTTCGATTGGATAAGGCAATTTGCTTACATCCAACAGATGCATGGAAGTCACGGATTAAATGCGACTGGTGGTCCAGGTGATGAAGAGGGCTTACCTACAAATAGAAGCATACTTTAAAACAATCTGGTATATGAGCCATTATCCATGTATTTATTGTTGGGATGGTTTAATAAAGTTTGAACATAGACGTTGTGCTTTTGTGTGGTTCAAGTAGTAAGTGTCTCAAATGATTTTGAGCCATTGCGGATGTTGGGTTACCTTTTTACTTCTTATTAGCAGTTAGGTTTAATGCTTTACGGAATTAAAAAAATCAGCTGCCCTTTTTTGTGCAACATATGCACCACTTCACCATGGGAATAACCTTCAAAAGTGGTTGATGTAGACAGTAACTCTAAGTATTTTGAACCATTTCGGATATCGGGGTGGCATTATTGCTTTTTATAAGCATTTAGGTTTAATGGATTCACTGTCATCCAATTAGGCTAAAAATAAGCCTCCGTTTTTTTTTCCGTTTTTTTTTTGTATCATGTACATCACTTCACCAAGGGAACAACGTTCAAAACAGTTAACATATCCTAAATAAGTTAGTCTGAGTGAAACTCACCCTTAACATAATCAGATTAATCCCAGCCACACTCACTTCTTCTGATTTTGATGGACAATTCAGTCACCGGTTCATAGCCAAATAGGCAGTTTGCTTAACTACTGTAGAAATAGGTGGTGAAACAGGGATTGCCATGGTTGGCCTGTCCTTACTTGGGCTGTGAACAACACATACAATCGATTCAAACTGTGGTTTGTGAAGCCTCCCAAGCTACATTTCACGACATTGCACCCTGGCCGGCATTGAATAGAAGAAAGAACAGAAGATGTCTGCCAGTAAGCTTAGAAAATTTTTAAAGGCCCAAGTGGCAGATGTTAAGTGGAAGGAACCACCATCGTGTCGGGTTTTTTTTTGCCACAGGAGTGAGGAACCCAGAGTACCCGGAGGAAACCCTCATGCAACGAGCGGGAAACAAACTCAGAAAACCCCGTACATGTACACTTCCCTTCACCAGGATCGAACCCGGGTCTGCAGAAGCCACAGATGTACAGCCAGGACAGCTAATGGGTGACAGATTCAACAATGAAATCTTCAATATAGAAAATTCTAATAGAATATATCAATACAACGTTACTATGAATCGTTGCAGACATGTGAAGGAAGGGATGGACTGCGTATGCTGAATGAATATTTACACCATTGCATTCTAAACCTAAAACTGAACATGTTCAGAAATACAATGTTACATAGTGTTGACCCATAGCAAGGTGTTGGAATTACAGTACTTACGTTAACTCAAGGCAACGGAGCAATGTGGTGGCAAGGTCAGCGACTACACCTACAAGGCAAATTCAGTCCATCAGTTGACCTCGGTACGATGGTCAACTCCTAGATCCAAGCAGGCAACATGCCGCATCATGGAGATGATGGAAGAGGCCTTTTGGCTGCAGCATTCACAATGGCCACACGACTAAAATGATTTCAACAAATGTTATAAGCTAATTTTTGTAAAAGGTGCTTGATGAAATCAGATGTGTACACACTAACGTCTCGGTAAACTTACCAAGACGCCTATCGAATCTAACGCTTATAAAATCTGATGCCCCAGTACGTCGTGGCTACCCGCACTGGAATATAAAGAAGTTGCATGCGAGGTCCACTGCATTTCTAGCTAGTATCTAGGTCTTGGATTTATTCTAACCCAGGGATGGTAGTTGCAAAAAACCTAAATACCAACAGAAATCTTATTTCGAAACGAATATCCCTGCTATAAAACTGAGTGGGATTGGCTTTCCCTTAATAACACTGAGTTGGCAGTAAAATAAACATGTCTTTGAATTGCTAATGCTAAGTTGTTTAGCGTTTCGGAAAAACTGATCCCAAAACGTCCTAGTCGAACAATGAAAGGGTAACTACCAGTTGCGGTCACAGTCGGAGCAAGGATCTTCCATTTGGAAGATCTTTGCTCCGACTGTGACTGCAACTGGATATCTTCCAAACTTCAAAATGGAAACCTTCCTAGACCACTCCTGTTCATTCTAATAAACTTGGTGACCATGACTGTCATTGCCTTGTATCCCACTGTTATACCACACATGGTCACTATATTCCAAAGCATCAAGAAAACAAAAAAAAAAAAAATGGTAAAAATTGCGTTATGAAGAAACGTTGTCCGAAAAAGAATAGGAGTTAAAATTGGAACATCACCATGATAGTCAGAAACTGGATTTTACTTACTAAGCCAGTTAGAACTGAGTTGGTCAGACTGAGTTCCCATTTTGGCAGTCCTTTTTTTAATTCATCTGAAATGCGCAAAATAATGGATCTAGCTTTAGACAGAGCAGTTCCGTGAACCCAGGAAGCAAAATTGTAACAGGGCTTTTCCTTTGTTCAAATTCCAGAATGAAATTAGATCACAGGTTTCCAGGGTCGCAACAACATCACAGGCATATAGTTTTTTCACGCTTACTTAAATTAACCACATCCATTGCTTACATTTCACTGGTCAGACTACTGTTCCAAAAACTCTCGTTGGCTCCTCAAACTTTGTCTAATTTTAACTATTTATCGTGGCAAGTGGTTGCTTGCTACCTGCTTTCTGCTACCTGAGATCTAATACCATTTTGGATTTTGCGCAAAGGAAAGGCGTCGTCAAAACTTTGCTACCTGGTTACTCGGAGCTGCTCTATCTAGAGCTGGATTCAATGTTTTGCACATTTCAAGTGAAATAAAAATAGGACTGCCAAAATAGAATTTCTGACCAACCTCCTTATTGGCTTAGTAAATAAAAATCTAGTGACTGGCTTTCATGGTAATGTACCAATGAATATACCTCGTATTCTTTTCCGAGCATCTTTTCCGGGCAACTTTTCTTCAGAACGCAACTTTTACAATATATTTTTTATGTTTTAGATTATTGTGACCAAAGGTGGTAGAACAGTGGGATACAGTGCAAAGATAATCATGGGGGGGGGGGAAGATGAGGCTTAATGGCGCGTCGACAGCTTGGTCATTAGCGCCAACCTCAGTCACAATGCAGTGGTCCGGGTTGCCACTGCACCACACATTACAGAGATATTATTCAAACCCCTAATCTAAATCTTGTCATACATCTGTATCTGATAATCATGGCATGCTGATGGATGAATTTGTGAGTGTATAACTGCGTTCATAGTCGAGGTGGAGTTACAAATGGTTCTGGATTCTTACCTCATAAATATCAGGTTTGTTCACCTGCATAAGCTAATGGGTAACAGATTTAACAATGTAATGCAATTCACATTAATTAATTATTTATCTGGCAGGGATCTTCAATAGGGAAAATTCTAATAGAATATATCAATACAATGTGGCTGTGAAGCATTGCAGACATAGGAAGGAAGGGATCGACTGCATATGCTGAATGAATATTTACACCATTGCATTCCAAACCTAAAACTGAACATGTTCAGAAATACAATGTTACATAGTGTTTACCCATAGCATGGTGTTGGAATTACAATACATTATCTTAACTGAAGGCAAGGGAGCAATGTGGTCTCAAGGTCAGCGGCTACACCTACAAGGCAAATTCAGTGCATCAGGTGATACCTCGGCACGATGGTCTACAACTCCTCAATCCAAGCAGGCAACATGCCGCACCATGGAGCTGATGGAAGCCTTTTGGCTGCAGCATTCACAATGTACACACGACTACGATGATCGTAACAAATGTTACAAGCTAATTTTTGAAAAGGTCCTTTTGGAAATCAGTTGTGTACACACTAACGTCTCAGTAAACTTATCATGGTTTAAAGTAAAAAAAATGAACCTATTACTGTAGTGACTCATCCTGCCTCAGCTTCTGTTAACGTCAATATTGGACGAACTGATGCTGGGACTGATGACCCAGCATCTTGATTCCCTTGAGCTGAGCCTGGATGACGATCTTAAGTGTGCCCTGCCTCTATTATTGAAACTCAACTCACTGTATTGTTGTGCATTCCGTAATCAAATCAATTGTTAAGCATGCGCTCTGCCTTGCCAACATACTGTTAATTTTAAGTAAGATAATATTTTCATTCCAAGCCTCCATTCGATCCCAAATATCCCGTAAGTAATCTTTGGCTTATCAATTAGAAATTTGTTCCTTTTTCCTCCCCAATTTCCCCAGTCCGCCACATTTAAGCCATCATGTCCTTGTTAGTCATTATATTTTAGCCAGCACATTATCATTAATTAAGAACTGTTTGGTTAAGTCGTGGCAGGCGAGGCTATGTGTAAAATCCAGCATTAATGAACCATCAAATATTAACCCAGCCAAATCTCTTCTTGATTATTGAATTTCACACACTGAACCATCTCCCATACACTTTAGTTTTACCACATTAGGGTCACCCACTCCCCCAGAACCTCTACATTACTTTCCTTGTCCTTCCTTGGAATGTATGTTAAGTGCACAGTCGTTTAAAAGTAGGCCTGCATGCTGAATTATATAGGAGGTCTAAATATAAAAAAATAAAAACATTTTTATTGATTCGATTTAGCCACTACCAGTGAAATAAAATTTGGTACTGTTTACCTGTCACTTGTGTGCCTGACAGATTTTAACAATGACCAATAACGGCAAAGCTACCACATCGTTTAATTTTTGTAGCTGTTTATCTCCACAAAATTGCTGAACAAGCTTTTACGAGGTTTTACCAGACGCCCAGCATAAAACAAGTATGAACCTTAAAACTAATACCTACTTGCTCATCACCATTTTCAGTCTGAAATTAGTTCACTACCATCAAACTATAGGCTGGTATGTTGCAATTTTTACTTGTTGATTTTAGAGTAATTCCTTTCTATTGGTAAACTATTTGATAGTATGAATTTAGGTGTATAATAGTTTTTGGTATACAGCAATAGGTACACGATGCTGTATGACATACAATCAGGTAGTAGAACCGCTTTTTTTTCTGGTTCGGTTTCTGGTAACAGTTAAGCTTTTTTTTTTATTTCGGCTCAGTTATGGTTTTAACCTTTTTTTTTTGTTTTGGTTTTAACCTCTTTTATCCGGCTACGGTTTTAACTGGTTTTATATTTAATAATTAAGAAAGTAAAATCATATATGAGCTTTCAAAATGAGAGGTCGTGGTTAATTACTTTTGAAGTTAATTAACTTAATAAAAAAACACTGAAGTTATATTGAAATAAAGTTTAATTAATTTCAATATTACTTCAGTGTTTTTTATTAAGTTAATAAACTTCAAAATTGTAGTTCCCATTTTTGTTGGTCTTCAAATTTTTTATGAAAAGAGTGTTTGCTCGAACAACTAACAATGAACAACTAAAATTGGCGAAAAATATAGTTGCCTTCTGGATGGCAAATGACCACAATGCATGTGCAAAATCAGTATTTAATTTTCGCAAATCAACAAACTCCCTTCAACTGCGTCTTGCAGACAGCCAACCTTAGAACCGATTCCGTCTTGCGCCTGCACACACGCAGTGCGCTCCACACGAAAACACAACAAGCAGCGCCACCGCTGCATTCCTCCTCACTCCCAAATGGACCGATCCAATCCAACTTTTGGTCGCACCGCTCCAAGGGCTTTCATTTCCAGCTTCTCGCAAGCATCACGAGACGGCCTTTGCCACCATTTTTTCACAGTAAGATAACGTTCCACTGAACTTGAGAAAATGACACTGAACCATGGTCAGGTAAAAGAAACCCATTTCATCCGAAACAGAAGAAATTTTTTTCGGCCGCATCCCAACCATTGAAGATCCAGGGAAATGAAACTACCCCGGACTCACGAACACACATCACAAAGACCCGCATGCATCTGTGTGTCAGAGGAAGTGTGAAAATCACAACAATTTATGCTCGATCTACATGACCACCCGATTTGCACACTGACGTGAAATTGCATCCATACAGCTCACTTCTGCAATTAGTAAAAGACAAGCAAAGCAACGTGCCACTGCTTTGAAGAAGGTGCAAAACACCTCTCGACTCGAATCACCTGCAACTCATTGATTGACATCGAAACCATCCTGCACTAACTCGAAACCACCCAAAACACCTGGAAAAAAACCACTTTCCTCCCAATCTGGAACACCGATTCCCAGCCGTCATGGTTCAATTCCCCCTTTTCAATTCCACAACGCCATCCCAATTGAAGAAATCCAAGCAGCAGTAACCAGGCAAAATCAAAGACTTTCACCTCACACTACCAAAGGGACATGTCAAGAAAGGAAAAGGGACTACACCGGCTGGGACCAATCGTCGCAGCCGAAACCGTGGTCAAGCCCCTTCAGCACTCAGAACGAAGCAGAAACAAGCCATCACATTGATGGAACCAAGCAAACCATAGAAGAAGCAAGACCCATCTTCAAGCGAACTATCCTTTACAGGGCCATCAAATACCACGGAAGATACCAAAATTCCTGTTACATCATCAATGTTCTGAAAAAAAGTGCACAATTTCAGAATTTTGAGGGGGGAAAGCCTGCTTGCAACCCAGGGCTCCCGTCAAGGCAGTACCCGCCACCTATCTTTGACGAGGTCTTCTGTTAATGCTGAAATTACCAGGTTAAGATGTTTTCCAGGGCAATACGAAGCCCATTTTGCCGGCCCCCATGTCTGGCCGGCTAAAAATGGTTTCTTTTGCCAAGGCAAACATACTTAACCAAAACCCGCCCTACCTCCCCTCTCGAGTCAGTGCCTGACACATTGAGAGGAAAATAAATGACGAAAGCAGAGGAGGACTGCGCCGTGCATGTGCAGTAGGGTTTGCAAGCAGGCGGCTACATGAACACAAGAAACCTCCAGGGAAACGACATTAAGGATCAATGTAATGCTAAAATTAACAGGTTAAAGTAAAGCTAAACCCTCCCATCTTAAATTTCAGTATCGTTAATTAAGACTTAAAGTCTGAGAGGTACGAAAACCGCTCAGGCTTTATAGTTATTACTTAGTAATGTGTCTAAATTTTCATTCTAGCAGATGAATCCTTCGTTCGTGCTGTCAACACATCCAAGTCTCGTTCGTGTGACGTCACACTTCATCACCCGTTGGAGCATGCGTCCAACAAGCTCAGGCAAGATCGCGTTCGGCTCTCACATTCCTCACTACTGCTAGCGAAGAACAGCAGCACAGTTTCTTTTCAAATGAAGCGCGTGCCCCCTAAACTGCTCACCCTCCCCACGAGCATCAAGTGGACACGGTCCAATCACTTATGTGCCCAGCATTTCGCATTGAATGGATTACAACCTAGCTGAACGAACTTTCACGAGTAGCGTGCGTTATTGAATACTTTAATTTAATAAATCACGCAGAGATTGAGTTTTGGTTCGCGCTGCTGTGGTCAGAACGGTCTGGTCTCGCAGCCGCCATGTTGGAAGCACTACCCGGCGCGCACTCGGTAGTATGCTACGATGAAGTCCAAGGTCCAAGGTGACGAAGTGTGACGTCAGTACCATGCAAGGAAATCGTGTTTGCTGTCTCGCGCCCTGGCAACATCAAACTTAGATTCTAAATTAACTATTGCGTAATTAATACAAATGTTGGAAACTTCGCGCAACTAGCATCTTGTTTTTTCGTACTTAAGTAACAATAGTGAAATTTAAGATGGAAGGGTTTAGCTTTCCTTTAAATATGTTTTCCTTGGCAAAAGAAACCATTTTTAGCTGGCCAGGCATGGGGGCTGGCAAAATGGTCTTTATCATGTTTTATGATGTTCATTACACCAAGGATTTATAGGGTTCGGAGGAGAATTTGTGACTGAGAGCCCTAATGAAACGTGTTGGATACATTCACATTAGTTCAGTCTTAGTTTATAGAGGGCGCCACGTGTTTTCTGTGGGAATTTCTACTCAGTTTTTAGCCTAAAATTAAACTAAACTAAACGAATATAGCTTATGTTTAATTATTATTTAGCCTAGCTTAGTTGTAATTTAGTTTACTTTAGATTTGGGCTGAAAAAGAGCAAAAGTTACCAGTTCAACACGTGGCGCTCTCTGAAAACTCGGACTGAACTAATGGGGATGAATCTAACGTGTTTCAATAGGGGCTTTTTAGAGTTACAAATTCTCCTACCAAATCCTATAAATTCTTGATTACACTGATGATGTTCATAATACGGCATTGAACATCAAGATGATATCCATCACAAATTT
>JAHWFP010005213.1:0-13753 GCA_023313725.1 Lithobius niger | reverse complement strand
ATGGACGTGGTTGTAATCATTAGAAAATTGGCTGCTTCCGATTTGACCATTTCTGCTACAGACCTGTATTAAAAAATAAGAACCTTTCTTCATCGATTTTAAGTTAAACAGTCCGCTTCGATCACTCTATTGGCATCCATTCATGCTTCATGGGGTTTCTTTGCCCAAAGGGCATCGCATAATATTGCTGTACTTATTTTCTCAGTGTTATCTGCTTAACAGTACGTCTTCATTTCATCAACATTATTCAAAAAGTACCATTTATTTACTGTTTGTGTACTACTCCTCCGGATGGAGGTACGTAGTGAGGAAAGGGTTGAAAAGGTGCACTTTTCGTCCTTTTAGGGCTGTTTTTTACAACCAATTTTATTTCTACATTACAGAAAGCCCGTGCACGGATGGCGTTACATGGAAACCCACCAACTGATAGAAATCCACCAAAACATGGAAACCACACAAATCAGATTGTTGCGCCTGCTGGCTAACAAGTGTTGATTTTCGTTCACTTCGCTCACTGAATCAGCAATCCCAAGCCCGACACAGCCCGGACCCCTTTTCTTCACCGGGTCTTCAAGCCCTGACATTTGAATATTTCTCAAATAGCAATTTTTCGTGTATTTCTGAATCACTTTGCAGCGATGAAAAAGTACCTACTCGATGTGTACAAATATGTTTCGCATTACTCTCATCTTTGTACGTACTATAGTTTCGGAGAAGGAGATGTAGTAACTCGTATGCACCGTACGCACATCGTACTTTTTTTTAATGATGTAGCTATACGTAAAGAGGTTTGCTTATGAATTTATTTAGTACGCTGACATTTTTTCACTTCATTCTTTTACATCGCAGCTGGAAGAAATAAAAGATTTATCACAAGTGCAAAATATTGCTGTTGTAGCGGAGTTTCGTGTAAAACTATGTCACAAACTCAAGGATAATTCGTGGGGACACTGTTCATAACCTACATTTACCAGTTCGTAAATCACTGTTAAAGTGCTGCAACAAAAATCAGTAGGTGGTTTCTTTTTTCTCTTCTTTCCATTTTATCATCTATCTCTACAAAGCATTAAATTTTGTTAATGGAGCTCGTAAAAAAAAGTCCTACTTTTGAATATTGCTTTTATTTCGTACATCAAAGAAAAATTCAATAGTGGCAAAAGCCGATGATAAATAGTCTATTCAAATGACAAATAAGTACATATTAGGAGGACAGCGACTGACTGCAGCACGACTTCCAACAAGCGCAAGTGACTTGGTTTTACGAAACAAAACGAAAGTATGGTTCGCAACGTGGTAAAAACATTGTGTGCGGGTATCATTGTATGCATCGTTACTTCAAATGAAGGACGCCTTGGAGGTAAGTAGTAGAGCAGGGATATATTGAATTAACTTAACTTTCATGTAATGGGTATCTCGAAACGAAGAAGACTGATTTTGCTAGAAATTCGAACAATCTTTCACTTGACACAATTATTATTACACGAGCACGAGTGCATTCTTGAGTCCATAATCCTCGACTATTGTGTCTGGCTGGAAGTCAGGTCTTCGGCCTTTGGTCACAAACCTACAAGTTTCAATTTCCCTCTCACGCAGTCTGACATTGACTTGCAAAAAGCAATGGAAGTAGGGTTGCATCTCTATTGAAATATTCAATATAAATGAACGAAGAAACACCACGGTTCCGAAACGGGGAACTGCATATATAAGTTGGTGGCCATAACGGACATACAGAGTGAGATCTGTGAATTAAATTGCTTGTATAGCAAGGGTTGCCACCATCTAGTTTTTTCCCCGATGAATATTTCAGAAGTTACAAGCAGTAAATCGTTTTTGAACGCTCGTAGCATCCATTGCCGATCTTCGAAATACACCAATAGGATTCTTTTGAAGAAAAGTTGATAAAGGAGAGCACGTAGGCTCGATAGAGTAACACCATGAGTCCGAGATTGGGAACTGCATATACAAGTTGGTGGCCATAACGGACGTTCAAAGACGGACAATCTTTGAATTGTGTTGCTTGTAGCATGAGTTACCACCCTCTGGTTCATTCTGATGAATGTTTTAAAAGTTACAAGCTATAAATCGTCTTTGGTGACCAGTAGCATCCATTACTGATCTTCAACAAATTTCAATTTTACTTTTTTGAAAAAAAGTTAATAAAGGAGAGCACGTAGGCTCGATGGAGCATTCATGTTGACACCATCGCACGTTACATCTCACATTTTGGGTCACGGCCCCAAGTGGCTAAAACCGGAATGACTGCTCGCAAGTATTTTATGTGATAACCGACATGACAAATACGGTGTATAGATTTTAACCTAATGTATGGTACTAAAAATAACAGTATTAGTGCTATGATTATTCTAGGCATGTGGTAACTTCGTGTACATTAGCGTTGAATGATTTTAAAGCGTGGAAGGAGATGGCTTCTTAAAGCTCAGGGCGACTGGACTAGAAATGACTTGTCTCGCCTTCTGGCCTTAATGTACTTACCTTAAAGTGATGTCTTTTACCGTTTCATTGTTAAACGAAATTCTCGAGATTTTAAGTTAGCTAGCCTGGAGCAGCTGGGAAACGTAACTTGTAGGTTCTTTCCCAGACGAGGGATGGAATGTGACAAGGGATGGAATACGAAGCAATAGATACAACGTGAAAACCCCACGCCCTACGGACGCGTAAGCTTTTATCAGCTCTCCTATAGTATCAGCACCCCCAACATTATCAGGCAACTAGGGAGTACTCTCGTTAACTTCAATTCAACCAACAATACCACGAATGATTTCTTCACTCTTTTTTTTTCCATACTACTTTTCTCTAGTGGCCTTCTCTTCCCGAGTCGTTGGTTTCACCAACCTCAACAAATTCTTTTAAAAACACTTTCGACGTATATATTCATGGTAACAGCCCTGATATGATGTTTTTTTTTTTTTACCATTAAGGCTTTACCTTTACTTTCTATCACGAATAGGCTTGTGATATTTTATTCTATATCGCATTTTGGGATAGTGACTTTCACTGTCCTCATTATTATTGTACAATATTATGTCACCTTTTTGTACTTCTCCTTTGGAATTGTTTTTGGAACATACTACGTTTTAGGCGAGTTGACAGTATTTATTAAAGTTAAAGTAGTAAAGAATAATCAGCTGAAGTGAATGTCCTAGTAGATTGTGTTGGATCAGGTTTGACCCATAAGTTACTGGCACAAGTGGACTCGAGAATGATGCTAACTAGAAACGATGCATTACAATTATATACCAAAACCTGAAGAGCAACCTTCGTAAAACATATGACGCAAAACGTCCGCTTCGCACGTTTGCCTTAAAAATGTTTATTACGTTCATGTACGTCAAGGCTGAAACACTTTGATGTAAAGGTAGTACGTTTACATATCAAACGTTATGTAACCTCTTCAAATTGTATAGTATCTTTAAATCCAGGTCTTTTTCCCAGAATGGAAGATTTTGTGATAATCTTTTGAATATATTGCCCACTGGTTACGAATAATCTTCAGAATTAAATGTTCTTCAAGGATTGCCCTGTCCAGATCTAATGCAAACGTCTGGACAGATCTAACGCAAAGATCTAACGCAAAGATCTCTCACCCAAATTTTTAATTTTGGTAATAGAAACCGAATAATCACTTTTTGAAGGAGGGAGAGGAAGCAATGGGTACTATAGTTTGTAACTGTCTTCAGCTGCTCACATAATGTTGTGTGTATATCTTGTATGTTTCAGTAACTCAGAAAGCTAAAATTAAATTTACAAAAATTATCTCAAAGCTAAACACTGTCTGTGGGTGTCTGTTGGCTTACACTTCTGTACCCTACACTACATTTATACTGGAAAAGTTTTCCCAATGATCTATTTTAAAAGGAGGAACAAGAAATCGACTGACTACCAAGAAATGTCTTTTGGTGTTGGGTACAGATGTGTAAGTCAAAAGACACCCACAGACAGTATTTTAAAAACTTGCTTTCTTCACTCTTCTTGTTCGTCATCGTAATATTTAGAGAGCAGTCTGGTGAAATAAGAACATAAGAACACCGTATTGGAGAAATGTTGACAAGACTGTTAATCTACATTTACTTATTTATTTTTTTTTTATTTTCAATTCCCAGAATCATGAAAATATTCTTTTTTGTTCAACTCCGTTGCAGTATTCAGGTTAGAGTCAGGTACAAGGCACGCCATTTTGGATATAAATAAATAAGTTTCCCTGTTAATACACAAAAGTGTAGGTTCACAAATAAATTGAAAAGACATTTCCTCCACAAACAAAACTTTCTAATGAATAATTAAAACATTTACACGAATAAACAAAACGTTCCAATGAATAAACAAAACTTTTTCATACAATAAATAAAATTTTTAACACGCGTTAGCAAAACAATTTCTCCATGTACCAAAAAAAAAACATTCCTTGTAATATCAACTTCATCATAAGAAAACTGTGCACAAACCGACGTTTTTCTATGCAGACGGGAAATTTTTCCTCATCATACACTATAGTTCACTCGCTTGCAAACCAAAGTCTGCATTTCACGTGAAGAAACCTTTTTTTGACCGGTGATGCGATCTAATGACCAGTGGCAAAACGACATTGGGAAACGTCATCGCCGACAACAGGTGTATGTACCTTCCCCTTTTTCATGAAAAACTGCTATTCTGTGGGGGTGCTGTGTAAGTGTGTATGCTGCCACAATCACGCCATCGCCAAAGCCTCGTCTCCCCCATGCTCTGCTTGGGAGCCCCTTTACCAGTTTTGGTTTTTAATACGATATCACTTTTTCTTTTTTTTTCAATAGGAGTTTTATAAGTATTTACTAAAATGGAACCATTTTATTTTTAATTTATTGGTTGGTTTCCAATCGTCATTAATTGCTAGGCCTGCCTGCCCACAAATTTCTTGTAGTACGCCAAGGTATTTATTTTTCTACAATCGAACGTCCAACTTTATATGTAAAGAAGAATACTTCGCAGTTGCGGTGTTTTTCATTTATTTGAGCTGGAGATGGGGCAATGGTTATTTTTTGTGTGGTTATGTATCTTTTGCTATTTCAAGGTTTAGTAAATGGAGACTGTTTTCTTGTTGTGGTATTTTCGTTATAACACAATAAAATCAGAAAACATGAAAAGAGAAATTAGTTGAAAATACAGTTGGGGTGAAATGAAACTGACTGAAATCATAAACACTGATGTTTCTTCATTTCAGTACTAGTGGAAGAGTGCTACATGGGCAGAACACCGCATCTGTATTTTCAAATAATTTCTCTTTTCATTTTTCAAAGTTATCATCAGCACCCTACCAGGGTCCTAGCTAGAAATTTTTACTAGAAGGGTAACTCTTCATTCTTCATCTTTACGAATTCCTAAAAAATGCATATTTTTGCATATTTTTGCATATTTTTAATATTATGTTTTCAGTTGTGTTGTACTCATTATTTATTCTATTTTTTTTGTATATTGTAATTGTCGTTAGTGAGGCACAGTTAACAAGGAACCGTTATTTAGAATCGTTAAGACTTTCTCCAAGAAAGCCACTTTCCCATAGCTTACAATTAGGTAAGATTGGAGCTTACCTCAAGTTTACCTAGCCTAATTGCAAGTCTACCAGGAAAGTTGTCTTCTGGGTGCAAGTCTTAACGATTCTGTATGAGGGTTCCTTGTTATCAGTCGATCACTAATGACAATAACACCACAAAAAGAAAAGAAGAAATAAACAATGAGTACAATGCATCTAAAGACAAAATAATAAAAATCAGGAACATGCATAAAGCAGCAAACTTATACAATACCCTCTAAGGACATTGAATATTTAAAATGATTCTGCAGTGGGTTGAAAAGTTTTTGCGGATGAGGTAGATACTAACGCCGAAAAAAATCTTTTGCTCTGCTTCACACCACATGTCATTAAAACCGTCTACGCTTGGATCAATAGGCTATTACTGCCAAATTATTACAAAACTTCTACTAGAGATATTAAAATTCGTGGCTGTGGGATATTTCAAAAGCATGTAGGCCACTGGTAGGTTAAATTTTTAAAAATGATGTAGTGGTTCAACTAATTATTATTCTATCTACCAAAATTGCCGATTTTGTATTTTTCCTTGAAACTCCACTGATGTAGGCCAGTAATGTGGACGATCGTCAGTTTTAGCAAAGTGTTGTATCCAGAAATGTTCTGTAGATGCCTTCTTCCCCCTCACCACTTTAAAAGCAGTAAGCACCAGGATGACACTGTCTGTCTACTGGTAGGCTACACAAAACTTTGGAAACTATGTGTATGTTGAAGAATTAAATCTCACCAATAGTAGAGACTGACCCTTTTCCTGTCTTGCTCGTTTATGAACTGCTGAAAAGTACATAAAAGTTAATGGTATGTTTAGTGTTTGGACAAAGAAGCAAGTTGCTTGCCCTTCCAATATTTAAGTTTATGACCTCACTAAGAAAGGCTGAACAGATTCTTAGGTTGAGTTGGAGCCTGCAGCCATGCTTCGTCCCTCATAGTGAGCATCTGACCTAGTAAATGAGAAGTCCTGGATGCAAGTCTCAGATGAGTCAATTGTCATTTATTTATTTATTTCTCAGGTTAGTGTGTCTTGTATTCGCAGAAGGCCAGTCTGTGTTGCTGTTTGTTTGTTTCGTAAATGTTTACATCGTGATTTGTAATTTATTCGTTGCCGTCACGTTTTTGCGATTGCAGAGTCTAGTTTCCAAACAAGAGCCTTTTCTCAACACATCGAGCCTAAAATTATAGGTGGTAGGCCTGCTGAGAGAGGAGAAATCAAATATCAAGTTAGTCTCATGGCCTACAATCAACATTTTTGTGGCGGATCGATAATCGACGCGAGTTGGGTTTTAACAGCAGCCCACTGTGTTGAGTAAGTTTGTGTTTTATTCAGAATATGGCAACATCCAGAATAGAACTGATATTTTTTGGGATTGTTGACCGAGTAAGTAAAGTGAATGAGGGCCCGTTTTAACTACACATTTTGTCACTTGTTCTTATTGCCTATTATCCTGTTTTTGTGTTTGCTTATTCAGCAGTTGAGACCAAACTCATAAACGGATTCGAATGAAATTTGATATGAGTATTCATTGAAATAAGGCTGAACGACGTACGTACCTGATTTACCTAAAAAATAAAATATAAAGGTATGCATGTTCTAAATCTTTCTCAGATTGTGCAAAACGCTAGTTAAAAATGTTCAGGATGTAATTGAAATAATCCATTAGCGAAAATTGTACACTAGAAATAACGTAGTTCAGTAAGCCACCGTTTTCACTTACGTTTCGTTCAAGTGATGTTACCGGAAGCAAGCTAGTGAATGCAGCCTGTCAGTAGGTCACTACCACAAAAAAACGCCTGTACCGATATAGCCAATTGTCCACAAAAAAATAGCCAACTGACCCCGTCATTAAGATCACACCATAACAACGTTACCTTAATAACGGGTTCAGTGAATTATGTTTATGCCCGTGGACAAGTGGCCATATCGGATTGTTTACATCTGTGTAATCCACTCTGAAAATGTTGCTCTTGCTTGGTCTTGTTTCCATGAGAATCTTACCCAATGAACGACCAAATGCAAATGGAGTGCTGCCCGTTGGAAGAAAACAAAAACTTCCTTTCCAGGTTCTTTGATAACGTTTTGTCAAAGGAAACTTTTCATTTGACGCTGCTGAAAAAAAAACACCTAGTGCTGAAAACCTTTGCCATCTAGTACCTTGCAAGGTTATGGAGGTCAAATGTTAAAACCTCATGCAGACGTACCTTCCGGAAAATGACATTCTTCGTAGCGACTAATACGGTTCCCTCCTGGCCCGTTCTTCAGCTTGCCAGTCTTTGGCCTGTCTTCACGTTAGGACTAGTGCTCTTAATCTCAGCAACTTATGTCATCTATTATGATTTTGAAAAGTCATTTGAGCCGGTAGTATAATCAAGCAGTACGTATAAGTGACTCAAACTCTTCCTACGGTGAGATCTTGAGTGGGGTACCACAGTGATCAGGCTTGGGTCTGATCATGTTCCTTATTTATTTAAATGACCTCGACTGCTCCTATGACACATCCGACCTCTCCAAGTTTGCCGACGACTAGTAGTTGTGCAAGAATCTACCAGCAGGTTTGTCTGACTGTCTGTCCCAGCTACTGACATTGAGTGTGTCCTGAACTGGAGCATCGAGTGCCAATTTCCACCCACTAAGTGCCAGACATTTCATATTGGGTAGACTGATATGATTTCTGATATACGCTGAGAGTTACAGAGCTGCCCACTGTCCATACCGTAAAAAACCTCAGTATCTACTTTAACTCTGACTTAAAGGCATCCCATCACTGCGATGTCACCACGAAAAATGCTTTTCACAACTTGGCAACTGTAAATCACTGCTTCACATCAGATGGCATCCCATTTATGGTCTGGGGATTCCGAGTTTTCGTATGACCAACTCTGGAGTATGGGAGCCAGGCGTGGTCGTCAACGCTCATTCTCTTGGGAGACATTGATAAAGTGGAGCTAGTACAGCACAGGTTCATACCCAGTTTCCAAACCTTTCTTATGATTTACATCTGGAGTGTGCAGACCTGCAGTCGATGGAGCTGTGCCATCTTCTTGCCGACCTGCATCTGACCTACACGATTATGGCTGATTCCCACCAAAATCGGAATCGGAATCGAATCGGAAAAGGAGGGCAAAGTTCACAACTGCGTATGCTCACACGCTTTCCGATAACTTTTCCGTTCCGAAATGCGCCCGACTGGTGGTTAGCCTTTCCGATTCGTGCCGTTTCGAAGTGCATGTCGGTCAGCCAATTGCCGCGCGCCTGTAAGGCACGTGACACCAAGGCCACACAACCCGCTCGCTACGAAAAAAGCATAGCGGCTACCGTTTACGTTTGAAACTTGATCGAAGAAGTGTGCATATCTCGGTTATTCACTGATTAAAAAGAGGAGACTGCCGCGATGCTTATAAAAACAAACATTCGCGGACCGTTATACTGCGCAGTAGGACTACATATGAACTGTACGTTTAAAATAGTGTTTAAAATCGTGAAATTACGGCATGCCGCATACGACACTGGACTACGAACGAAATCATGATATGAAAGAAGAGTGATCTTACGTAACCTATCGACTACCGTTTTTATTTCATATTAGTCTAAGTCCAGAAAACAAGCACGGTTCGTTTTAGCTTTCTTCCACTGTGTTTGGTAAAACAATTAGCTATTTATTAGCTGAACTAATCCAACCACTGCAGTCCACAGTGTAGACGACGATGTATAGGTCTACGCAAACGGGTGGGGAGAGAGAAACGGGGTAGGAGGGGCGGGTATGTTGGCCAGCTAGTCGATGAATGGTTAATCTCTAAATACCTTGAGCCGGTCAGCTAGTGCCCATTGGCTGATCGTTTAAGTCTTTCGACCTCGGTGGGAATGGTTGTACTTTTTGTTCCGTTTTCTGTTTTCCGATTTCCGATTCTTTTTCTGTTCCGATTTTGGTGGGAATCAACCTTTATTCACAGGTTCCTTTCCATTGATTTACCCTTTTTGAACTTAATTCGTACAAAGCCACACGCAGGCAATACCTTAAGTTTGTGTTCCAGCAGAATCGTACTGAGTGCCGAAGAAGGTTTTTCTCATATCGGGTCGCAACGGCCAGGAACTCCTTTCCCGAGAATGTGGTCTCCGCTCGTTGAACCTAACACTTTAGGACCTTACTCAGAGCCTGCAGTCTATATATGTTCCTTAAGCGCATATTCTATGGCTAACTTTGATTGCTCACGGGACCCGTTTCAGTTGGCTCCTACCCTTCTGTCCTCCCACCCACTATCGTGGCTAAATCACTATTGTATAATGTGTGAAACAGTGGAAGACGCACCACTGTTGTGTGACTGAGGCGTACCGATGCCCAAGCTGTCGTCATGCCATTAATCCTCATTCCGCTTCAAATCGGTAAAAGTGATATAGTAGTGATCTGATGACAGGCTGGTTCTCCGGGATGAATTTGGGTCACATAACTTGAATGAAACGTAATGAACCATTTCGCTTTATGCTTATTTCCAATTTTCGTTTTAAAAACTTAAGAGTTCACTCGAACAAAATGCAATAGTGCCGTATTAGATTCTTATTTTCAGAATGTCAGATGTATCAATCTAGGAAATTAAAAAAAAAATTTTGGGTTATTTTGTTTAAAGAAAAATCAAAATTTTAGATTTGATCTTTTCCGAACTAAAAAGTTCGAGTGTAGGTGTCATAATAAGTGACAGTCTTCTTCATGATTCGAGAATCGTTTGTGCTACGATGATTAATTCATTAGAAGTATTTTCGGAACTTAAGCTTTCTTTTGAAATGCAGTGAATTTTTTGTTTCCAAAAAATTAAATACAGAATAGCATTACTGGACAAAAATTAAATTGTTGTACGATAAAGTAACAGGACAATGGACTAAAGGATGAAATATGAAATCTTTCTGCTATATGAATTTGGTCTAATTTCTCCGGTTTGAGAAGTATGAGATAACTGATAGGGAAAAAAATTTGTGTTTTGTAACCTGTTCAACACGGCAATTGTTGAACAGTTTACAACAATTTATAACGGGATTAGGCTGTTGGCGCGTTCGTTGCGTTTGTTTTATATGATCACCGGATCTGTTTCAGAGGTGGTAGTGCTAAACGTTTTACAGTAGTTGCTGGAACCCTTACCCCGACCATATCGGAATCAACTCAGCAACGGTTCACCATTAGCAGGGTAAGTAAAAAATGACAACATTTTGGTTCCATTTTTATTACTTTAATCAAGTAAGTTACTAACAATTTCACTCAGTTTTTTTTTTACTTTCTTGGTTTTACAATACGCTTCATTGGTTTACTTCTTCATAAGTCGGTAGTTGGAGTGAAGTGTTGAACTAGAATAAGTAATTTGGGTGCAGCTAGGTTAGTTACTGTTTATTATAAAACACCGAAATATTTTCAGAATTGTGTTGTGATTCAATGGAACCGGGAGGGGGGGGGTTGACACCTACTCATTCCGGTTCCACAATTTGTTAACTTGTTTGTCAGTACAGTTTGTTCTCAGTTTGTATTTTGAAACCCGTAAGTTGAAACCCGTAAGTTGAACTGTCAGACAAAGACTCACCATCAGTATCAGCCTCCACAAACTCTTCTTCTCCACTAACAACCAACAGACTCAGGCACTTATTTTTTTATGGCGGCAAAAGTCGTAGTTCGCAAAACGTCTCCAGTCTCAATCTGGGGGACCGTTTTTCCCGCCCAAAGATGCTCAACTCTCTTACACTCCTTCCACGCATTAGTGAAACACGTGCGAGGCTTCGAACTTTAATTGAACTTTAAGACGAAATGCAATTTTTATACAATTCGGGTAATGCATTTGGGTGTTAGTCGGTGGTCGATTTAGGTTCATTTCAGTTTCGTCAGCTTACACAAATTTTCCAATTAAAAAAAACCTATATTGGAGATATTTTATTCCTCACGATTTGTATTTCTATACCATAGCAGAGGTTCAATTAAAATTGATTGTTGGTATATACATTTTAACTGGTTACATTACTACCAATAAATCTTCCCAACCTATTAAGAATGTGTTTTATTGCAGGTTATTGTGCATGAGAAATATCTATTCCCTCACTATGATGCAGCATTAATTCAAATAAATGGAAAATTCCAGTTTAACGGCAACGTATCTGCAATCCCGCTAGCAACACCAAGTCTACAGATAGATGAAAATGCATTATGCAGAGCTTCTGGATGGGGACAGGACGAAAGTAAGGGCAATAAAGGAGAGACTGCTGTCTCACGTTAATTGTCATTTTAATCTTAATCCTATTTTTACTTTCTGATATTATTACCCGATTCTTTTTATTGTGCTTTTTTGTTATGCTTTCACTTTGCTAAAAAAAAAAAAAAAAAAGAAGAGCACTTTACTTTGTGATGAAGTTAAAACGACAAAACAGTGCAAACAGAAAGAAATCAGTGAAGGTTTCCAGTCTCTGATCCCCGCGTCGTATATCAAACAGGTAAAATTAAAATTAAAAGGTAAATAGGAATATTGATCATTCTCTTTCAAAAAGAACCCATACACGGATCATGGAGAAAGACAACTAGGCCATTACATTTCCGACGATGCGGAATACATTAGCAAAAATGTATGGCACCGTTGCAGAGAAAAAAGGGACCAACCTTGACATTTCAACTACTCTGAGCCCGTCTCCTTTTCTGTAACATAACTCTAAATTTTGCCAATACGTTCGGCCTGGTCCAAAATTCAATTGGTGATTTGTTGTCCTTCTCCATCGTCTGTTTCTTGACCCTTTTTATGATATAAAGAGAACGGGTTTCCTTTTTACTTTTTTATTATTATTTTAATTGCTTGATAACGGCTCAATTAGAGAAGTTGAAACGTACCATTTATATTCACCTTTTCGGCCTATTAGCTTTATCTTCATCATACAAAATTATACGATAAACGTAACTACTTCATGTTATGCAAGTATTGAACCTTGGATGAACTACTCTCTTCGAGAAGAAAGAGTCACTCACCACAGTCGCAATGCAAAACGATTCTTCCAACGTGAAGAGCTGTGCATGCCTGGACGGGAAATGTTTACATCGACGCACAACGTAAAATCGAAACGCATCGATTGCATGTCTCATTTTGCTCTCGTTTCACTCTCGTTTCTCAGGTTCAATCTCGCACCTGCATGAAATTCGAACTAGCGCCGATCCCGGTTGCAGGTTTGGATGCTATTGGGATTTCAACTAGACGTTAGTAACCCATTCCTCTCAAGGAGAGTAGTTATTCCACGATTTTGCTAAATTATGCATTGATGATGCATTGGCATTAGGCAAAATGTCGCTAAAATTTTAATTTTTCTTGTAACAAACAGCATTAATTTTAGCAAAGTTTTCTTGTAATTTTTAGAAAAGGTCAGTCGATTTTATTGGCTCATAAACGGTTTTGCAATTCTGCTGCTAGCATGTATAAGTTTAGAGATGGGAAGGGCGTAATTTTTCATCATCGATCTAACTTCATGAAAACCGTATAGCTTTAAACCACTGTTTAATTAAGGATGTAGCAATAACGGCCTTTACTATTTATCGTTAATCAGTTATACTGATTCTGCTTTTTAAAATAATTTTATACAACGTTAGGTGATTAAAAATAGTAACTACTTTTGCTTGTGTTAGTGTTATTAATTAGTTGTTTTGAGCTTATCTGATGAAAGCTAATGCTACCATCAATGAACTGGCACAATATTCAACCTTACTATTATATTTCCTGAGGGGAGATAGAAATCCCGCAACTCAAACCTTCACACTTCGATGATTGGAGGGCCAATCCTTATAAGCATTTCGAAGCTGTCGAAGGAACTTCATAGTCTGTCACACGCGACTAACGGGCTATCCTTTTTCCCAGTTACTAACTATGTACAGCAGTTCAAAGTTTTGATCCAAGTTATTTCTACCACTTCAGCTTATCTCTTCCGTCAGGCTAAATCAGTATTAAAAATACAAATAATGTTTTGTATTGTAGTAATAAAACGTTAGCATATATTTTTTGAGGGGGGGGGGTTCGAGTTATGTTGTCAAAACTAGGAATTTTTTTGTAATAAAAACGTGAAACTTTCCTATTCTAAAACCGATGGCAACTCCTCTTTGAACTTGACGACAGATTTCATGAGCGGGGAATTCTGTCGGCTACCACTCTGTGATAGGCTAACGATGGACGAACTTT
>JAHWFP010005211.1:75059-86271 GCA_023313725.1 Lithobius niger | reverse complement strand
GCCTATAGAAAACAACTAGGAGCGTGTGTGGCTGGTCGATGTTATGCGTGCTTAATTTAGTACGATGTGCTAACGCCAGAAGGAGCAACAATACTGCGCCTGCGCCAAGTTGTCTAAAATCGAAAATGAAACCTAGCACGCGAAGCAGACGTGTGCTACGAAAGCAACGCTCTATTTTCTTGTTGGCTAGAGCAACTTACGAACAACTAATTGTCTGTTTAGTTTTTTTAATATTACTTTGGTATTGTTTCCATGTTAAACACTTATTGTGTAAAAACAAAGGACTGAAAATTAGCTTTGAGAACGTGACGCACACCTCTAATCATCTCATGCAGGTGGCGACCTCTGCTAACAAATTTGTACACCACTGTAGCCGCTCCTGACTTAACACTGTAGTGGAAGTTACCGAGACACGCTCCTAGTTGTTTTCTATAGGCTCCTGATGCTATCCACAAGTGACGCGTGTGTGCCCCTCTTGGAGCAGGCTAGCATTGTGTGACGTCACTTAAACAGCGACCACAACGCACTTGCTTGTCACGTGCCATGGGAGAACTAATTGGAGGAAGCGATACAGACAGATTCATAGGGATCGTTGAGTCTTGAGTGTTTTGTTTGATGAGAAGCGCAGTGACGAAAGACTGATGATTTGATCCATTGAAGGAAACGGAAATTGGGTAATCCCAGGCATGAGAAATGTCAGCTAATTAGCTGATTTCAGCTTTTTTGTGCCAAGCAACATTTTCAGTTAGTTTCCGGTTTCTTTTTTTTTTTTTGATATTTCTGACTTAGTTTGGACGTATGACAGGTTTTCCATTAACTTAGGTGAATTTTAAAAGTAACCTTAATACGAACCTTAAATATTCAGCTTATTTTCAGAAAAAATCCATCTTCTCTTTTTTTTTGCTCAAAAATACTTTTCAGCTTTTTTTGTTCAGGGCCACTCTCATGCCTGTAATCCGAGCTTTCAAACGTTATCAAGATGGCGGTGGCAGCCATGTGTTGTTGTGGTTCATGTTACGAGTCCTTGAATGAAGCTTGTTTTTATCGAACAAACTGTTTTCATGCTAATTTTAATTTGAGCTGATCAATTTCAGCTGATCAAGGTAGCCTAATATGATTTTGCTATATGTAATAAACTGACAATAATTTTACAGGCATATTTTGGGTGGATTGTGAAGCTGGAACATATGTACGAACTTTGTGTGTTCATCTTGGCCTAATGCTGGGAGTTGGAGGTCAGATGCAAGAACTCCGAAGGGTCCGGTCTGGCGTTCAATCCGAAAAGGTAACTTACTGAAAATTTGCTTTATTACCAATACTAAATTAAAACGCCAAAAAAAAATTGTTTGTCATTAACATTTGGCTAACCATAATAGACTGTGTAAGCGTAGTAACTGGGCTCACCCTCACATCACCTAGGGCCTCACCTAGATTAATCTTTCGATAAGCGGTCCTGCCACAAATCCATGCCCTTCGCTTCGGCAAAATTGGCATCGTGACCACCATAACCTCAGGACTCTTCTTGCTCTGAAAAGGTCCCCCAATACTTCGAGGATTTGGAAAACGTAGACTCGTCAAAGCTTTCAGAGCTCTCCATCAGACTGGAGTCCAATACCAACTGCAACGCAAGTATGATGCATTCAATGGAATGAGTGACATTCTTGAACTGCCACTAAACAATTTTGTGAAACATGCACACATGATAGACGCCATTGGAATGGGACTACTACCCAAGAATGATGCATTAAAATTAGAAGTGTAACATTCTTGAAGTTCTATGAAAAATGGGCGGAACTTAAAACAAAACGTGCAGTTATGTAGAATAAACATTTAAGATAAACTTGGGTGGAAGTTTACCAAACGCTTTGCTGGGTTCTTGCTGACCCTCTTCCAATAGGACAAAGTCAACACATACTGAAGGTAAGTATTTTGCAGATAGTAAGAAACGAACAGTTTAACGAAGTTTAAAATCAGTTTTTACTATCCTAAAATACTTACCTTCAGTAGAACCCACCCTTCCTCCCCACTAACGAATCCGATGGCTAACTGGTTGAGACTTACGGTTCGAAACGATGCTGCTGTGCTGATATATATACAACATGACAGCAGCCCTCCAAGCTGATGATGAGCTAAGCTCATGGGATTTAAAATGGAGTTTAAATGGATTTCGGGCGTAAATAAAGCAAATCGAAATGATTTAGTGCATACTAAGGGTGTACCGAACCGAACAAACCGAACCGAACATGGCCGAACAGAGGGTGTTCGGTTCGGTTCGGTGTTCGGTCTTTCAAACCCAAAATACCAAACCGAACATATTTCCACTTCTAATCGACGGATTTTGATGTTTGAATACACCATTTTGAAGGTTTTTTCGCCAGCTTTCTGTTGGTTCAAACCACAAGTTCCTAGCTCTAACGGTTCAGACGTTATAAGGGAAAACGTAAAAAGAGTGAAGATTTTTTTATATTTAAACAGAGTTTCAACATCTATGGACTAACAATTCTATGTGAAAATACCTACATTTGTTAAGAAACTTGTGCTTTGATGAATCTTTGTGAACTGAGTTCTTTTACATTTTAGTTTAAGATTGGTTTGGTACATTTTTGTTCGGTTCAGATGTGTTCGGTGTTCGGCTTATTTAAGATTTGTTCGGTTTGGTTCGGTTCGGCTGAAATATTCTCGTTCGGTACAGCCTTAGTGCATACTAAAGGTAAGTATTGTGGGATAGTAAAGAGTCTAAAAACTAATTTTAAGCTTTGTTAACCCTTGGTTTTTTTTTTCTGTAGGAAGGAATGGCCACTATGCATGATCTTCTTGATGCCCAGTGGGTGTACGAAAACAATAAAGATGAGACTTACTTACGGAGGGTTATAAAGCCGCTCGAATTGCTACTAACAACACACAAGCGCATCATCATGAAGGACAGTGCAGTGAGTAGCAAAAAATGGTTGATCTGAAATCCCCATCCTTAATTATTAGTTATTATCAGCTCATAAAACGTGGAATGTATTTCTCAACAGGTGAATGCAGTGTGTTACGGTGCCAAAGTCATGTTACCTGGAGTCCTCAGGTATGAAGACGGCATAGAAATAAATCAGGAAATAGTGATTTTAACAACCAAAGGTGAAGCTATCGCCATTGGTAAGTAATATTTTGCAAATTGTTCCTTCGACTGTCCAAAGAAAATTAATGAGTTATTGCATGACTAATTATTTAATTGCAATTGCAATGAGGGGACATGATGTTAGTGTAAGCTTAAGGCCTAACTATAGGGATTGATCGAATCTGTTTTCCAAATCCGTATAATTAACAAGATTTGGAGAATCAGATCCGGATCTTAACCGAATCCAAAATAAAACCTTCGAGTGTTTCAGCCATTTGCTGCATTTTATACCAACTAAATTTTCTCTCTAGCTGAGTAAATTATCGTAAATCGCCTATTATACCCCCGTGGGTGGCTCAAATTAATTCGATAGTTATTTTTTTGGGGTGGGCGTTTGGCCTAAATCCATCGTGGTAAAGTTGATCATTCACGTACGTGATCCGGATTCAATCTACCAATTAGCACAATGGCTTTATTGTCATTTATTCAATTTAGTTTATAGATCGCCCTCATTCTAATATCTAACCTAATTCTAAGTTAAAATTAATTTTTAACCTTCACCAATCTTCAAAACTGACAACACGATGCATGACCGGAAAGCGCCAAGCAGAGTAACGTCATAACGGACGCGGTGAACTGGATGTTTCAAGCGCTTACGGTGGACAAGTTGGACGTTATGGTTTCTCGCGTCCACTACTAAGGCTCCACACGTCCAGAGCTGGAACTTCCGGCATGGATAACTCTTTCCAGAAATAACAGCAATCGATGTGATAAATGCATCAACACACACACACTTCTCAGTGGTGAATCAGATTTTTCTGTTTTGAAGGTTGGTGATGGTTAGTAAAGTTTTAACTTTTAATTATGTTAGATATTGGAAGGAGGATGATCTAATAAACTTAATTTGAGAATAAATGAGAAAAAGGTATTGCGTTTTCGCTAGCCTGAATCCAAATTACGCACATCAATGATCGATTGCATAGGCCTTTACTTCCGTGATTAAAAACGCGCCCGTGAATCGTGTTGGATTAAATGTTGATTTCGTTAAATTTATGAATCTTTTTGTTAATTTTGCTGTAGAAAAACCAAGATTTAAAGTGATCAAATGTTTGAAGTTTAGTCAATTTCCACGATTGAGTAAAAAACACTAGGGATCGACCGGGTCACAAAAAACCGAGTCCGAGCCGAGTCCAAGTAATTATGAATACCCACCGAGTAGAGTCCGAGTCGTAGATTTTTTTTTTTTTTCTTTAAGTTTAATATACAGCTTTTTTTACTTTGGTTTTTGTTCTTTTTTTTTTTTATTTTGCTTTAAGCCTTTTTTATTTGTTTTGTGTCCAGCTTTTTATTGCGCCGAGTATAACAATGAACGAAGGCAAAATAAAAGTGGACAAAACCAAAAAAAAAAAGGAACGAAACCAACGTAAAAAAGCTATAAAATTTTTTAATTATAAACTTTACGATATTAAATAAAGTGAAGTCAAAAATTAAATTGACCAGTAATTCTTTGTTCCAGTTTTTTAAATAATAATCAGGACAGAACAACGTTAAGTAGCTTAACTAACGCCGCCTTTCGGACTCGTTTTCTCAAAACGGAGATTTTCACTTTTAGTTCATTACCGCCCGTAATTAGAAAAAAACATTCTGTAAAACTATTACAGCTATTTATTTGATATTTTCTCTGCACCTTAATAAATATCTATTCAACTATTGCGTGCAAGTAGTTGTAGGTTCTTCCATAAGGTAAAAGGACACTATGAAAATAAAAATATTTTTTCAACAAATAAGTATTACCCTGTTTGTACTCGGTCGAATTTTTACCGAGTCCGAGCCGGGTCAAAAATAGCATTACCTGTACCGGGTCGGTTATTTACCCAGACTCGGTCGAACCCTCAAAAAAACGATAGGGCCAGGGCCTGTATTAGGCTCTTTACAGTAGTAAATTGTATAAAGACTCGAGTACACAGTTTTGCAACTTGTTTATTGGTTTTTCCCTTATAACTTCTGAACAATTTATGCTAACCGTTTGAAATTAGATCCATTGGAAAGCTGGTGAAAACATACCTCGATTGGTATATTGGATTGTCGTAATCGGCCAAAATTAACGAAGTTATTGAAGAATCGTCTAGACTTTAAAAATTATGCTGAATCCGAATCTTTCAGAGCCGATTCGGATTCTGTCGATCCCTACTAAATAACAAAGTTGATTGAAAAAATGTTTTCCAAGCCCTACTTATCCTAAGATGGAAATAAAAAGAAAGTGGGATGACTTTTGCATGTGTTCTTTGAAAACCTGAAATGTCCTGTGTAATAGAAATGAAATTCCAGTCCTGGAAAAGAGCTAGAGAAACGTGAAAATGAAATGCCATATGTCCTGAACTACTCATGCAAATTTGCATAACATAAAACTGTTTGTGTTCTGTGTCAGACAGCAATTTATATGAAAATACAAATGTAGAAAAATATATCCTAACAAATTGTTCACAAAACAATGCACTCAAGTCACTACGATGAAACCGTATTGTAGGGATTACATCACCAGTGTTTCTGTGTTTTTACTAGGGATGTGCGATACTCGAAAGATTATAGTCAAGTATGCAACTTGTACTCTACTCGGCTTGTTACTTACATCCATACTCGAAAAATTCACAAGCCGGTGAAAATGCAATAAGTTAGCCAATATTTGACTGATTTTGACATTGCAATATACCAAATTGATAATTCGAATTTTTTACAAGTAACGCTTAAATTAAAAAAATTGCGCTTGCAATCTTCTTGATCAGACGACGACGCAGGTCTGTGCCGTAGTTAACTGTATTCACTCGGGAGACTCGACCGTGTTTTCATTGTGCCATTTTCGCGTGAGACGCTCGCCCAATTCTTGGCTAATGAGATGTTGGTTTCCTGGATTGGATGGGCCTTATAGGTACATTAAGGGCTTGCCAGAATTAATTTCGTAGCAAGTGATTCTAGGCTTCTAAGGTGTCGATCACTCCTAGAATTCGATGTTAGAAGTAGTGTTGTTTTCCTCCACTTTATCGTGTGGCCATTGTCCATGCAGTGAGATGCGATGCTATTAGTTGCATCCTGACTTCATACTGGCCCACTCCTGTGTGTACACCTTCCCGTGTTTCACCAATATAAGCAGCATCACACTCACTGCATGGCACTCGATACCGCCCACAGCTGTGTTTGGGATGGGATGGGATGGGCATTACTTTCTTCTCTTTTGATCCTTTTCTGCTTGGTGTTCTACTGGTTTTGGCATTAGCATGGACTTCAAGTTGTTGCCATTTTTAGTAAACGACTTTCGGCCACACGAGCCACACTCGTGTTGTATTCGTTCACTCAGCCCTCTCACATAGGTTAAACCTATGCGCATCCCATTGGTATCGCTAAAAATATGTAGGGTGCTCTCGTCATTCTGTCTTTCGGAAGTTGTTTCTTGATTTCAAATCGCTATTGCCTCTCTGATCATTTTACTGAGCATTCCAGTGGAAATCCTCAATTGAGTGTGATGCTGCTTATATTGGTGATACACGGAAAGGTGTACACACAGGAGTGGGCCAGCCTATGGCAGACGTACGAAGTCAGAATGCAACTAATAGCATCGCATCTCACTGCATGGACACTGGCCACACGATAAAATGCAGTAAAACAACACTTCACATGGAATTCTAGGAGTGATCGACACCTTAGAAACCTAGAATCACTTGCTACGAAATTAATTCTGACAGGCAGGCCCTTAATGAACCTACAAGGCCCATCCAATCCAGGAATCCAACATCTTAATCAGCCAAGAATTGGACAAGCGTCTCAAGCGAAAATGGCACCATGAAAACACGGGCGAGTCTTCCCGCTGAATACAGTAAGCTATGGTACAGATCTGCGTTGTCTTCTGCTCAAGAAGAATGCAAGCGCAAAACAACGATGTAAACAGATAGAAGCACTTATTGTAGGAGCCTGAAGAAGATAGGACTGACATTTTAAATCTTTTCATCAACAGCCTATTGAAAATTCGCAAAATACGATCGAGTACTTCCTTTTTCAAATTTAAGCGTTACATGTAAAAATCTTAAATCTGAACTTTCAAAATTCAAAGTACACGATGCCAAATATTTGCCAAATTAATAGTCTCAACAATTGCTTTTCATGGCACATACAGTAAAACCTCTTTAATACGAACTTTAAGGGGACTGCTAAAAATGTTCTTATTAACCGTAGTTCTTATTAAACAGACGAGAGAAATTAGACTGCAACTTAAAAAAAATGTAGCCTACCGGTATACGGTATTTTCTTTACATTCGTCCTTGACCTCGCGTTTGCGCAAACGGACAAATTTCTTGTCACTTCCCAAGAGGGAGTCAACTAGCGATTTATGTTTTGCGTGAAACAAAACGAAATTCAAGGGGGAGGAAAAAGAAACCGTTACGAACACCAAATTCGTAAAAAAAAAGCTAGAATTGTAAATATTTGTTCGTCTTATCTGTACTTTTGTATTAACAGAGTTCGTTATAGCCGTATATATTTAGTGATGACTGAGTAGCTGTCCAACCAAAATCTTAAAAAAAGTTCTTATTAAGGGGGAATTCTTGTTATCAGAGTTCTTATTTACGAGATTATACTGTATTAAAAGATTGTAGCTCTAACCGTTTTTAAGTTATATCTTTACAACTGGAAAATTATTTGTTCGCATTGACCCGCCCAGTTAACAGCATCTTAATTTCTTACTATCTGCAAAATACTAACCTTCAGTATGCGCTAAAATCACTTCCATTTGCTATTTTATGCCCATAATCAATTTAAAACTGTTAAATTATGATTAGTTTGTCTAATCCCCTGCTAGGAGCGCTGCCGGCACCTCCTGTATAATAATGGTGTGCGGCCATAGCTAGCACTTAACTTTGGGCATGTGTGTAGTCAACACATGGCACCTACGTATGCTATTTGTTAACCCTCTTAAGCCTACACCATTTTGTGAAAAGTTCGCTCGAGAAAGCCTATGGCCGCAACATGGCTGCCATGAATAAAGTTGCATGCCTCACGAAAATAAATTGTAATAAAAAAGCTAAGCGGTCTAGGAGTATAAAAATTCGCATACGTAATAATTATATTGTAAATTATTGAGCTGAAATCTAATGGGGACCATCGTCGTTCGTTTTCATCCTGAAGTTCGACTGCGTGATAACGAAAATTTCAACTTGCTGTGCTCTGGATGACATCTGCTGGATATTCTTTTGTCACAACGCCTGTTATTGCATCTGAAATCATTATTTTATGTTTTTATTACCTACAAAGTAGTTAAGTTTAACCTTTTCAGCAGTGAGTTGAAAAATAATTACCGTCGCTAATGGAGTGAGGCACTAACGAAATATTTATTCTTGCGAAAACTATTGGACGCAATTATTTCAAACTTACGTAGCAACAGATATTCATTAAGGTGCACAGAAGCACTTACTGGACAGTTATAATAGGCAGCGACTGTACTCACTTCCGATCCTGTCACTGCTGGTTGTTTGTCGCCAGCTTTACTCACAGTAGCACTCCTCGTAGCCTTTGAATCGTCCGCAGCACTTTGCGTGTTAATGGGTAACCCCAAAAACACTGGCAGTGTCTTCTGGTATGACCGGCGCACTGCTTATCGACGACAGTAGCGTTGATGTTAACTCGAAGTGTTCTTGTATTTGCGCTTGTATTTGTACTGCAACCGAGGTCAGTAAGTCACCCATTTGCTTCTCTGATTGCGTAGCAAGACTTGAAAAATTTTCCCTCGTGTGTCGGAAGGCCTGCATCCGACGCCGCAGAATTCACATTGCTGTCGACCACAGATGGTTGACCCGTCGTGTTGAGCCCCACAGGAAGTCCTGCTCTGCACTCGCGACTCGTGGCATGTTCGTTAGGTGAAACTTATCACCAATTTTCATTTAACACATTAATTCGAACTTCAAGTGATATCTCTACTAGCGCTTTGCTCGGCACGATCACTAGGGATGGGTCGGTTTCATTTTTTTGACTTCGGTTTTCACACCCACAAAACCACGGTTTCGGTATCGGTTTTTGCCACCATCCACCCCATTTAGTTTTTTCTCTTGTAACTGTAGTACAACTCACTTTGCTTGCTTTCACTTTCAGCAGGACCATGAGCCTAGCTGTGGCACCATTTTCCTCTACTATTTTCTTTTTAACGACTGGGAGCTTATTAAAAAAAATTAAAACAACAAATCAATTTTTGATTTTAGGAACACCGTACGAAAAACCGGCTGAAAATCCGAATTGGTGTCTGTTTTGTTATCAGTATAAACTGAAAATCCGTTTTTGGTTACTGACCCATCCCTAACGATCACATGACCCACACGCTCGCATAGTGACACTAAGCAAGTTCATTCATAAAACTGCGTTCTATCGCTAACAAGGGAATTCAATCGTGCTTTCAATAAAATTCATCGTAATGACACATTTTTACGCAGATTTCACTCTTAAACATTGCAGTCGAACGAGTTTGACTGTCCAAACTTTTAACATCCGTAGATTTCATGATCAAAATATACAATAATAGATAGGGATGTGCGAGTAGAAAAATTTTAATTCGAGTCGAGTTTGAAACAGAAGAATCGAGTATCGAACAGAGTTCGAGTATTTGATGGAAATATTTTGTTTGAAAGTTTCCCTTTAATTTGTTAGGCTGTGGAAAAAAAAATTGTTGGTTCTCAGACCCTGCCTGGTGACTTTTTTGGGGGCTAAATAAAAAAAAAAGTGACCCGCAAAAGGTTGTGAAAGCAAAGATTTTGAAGAAATGAACTTTCTTGCACATACGTTATCCAGTAAGCATTAGGTTTAGTTGTAGTTTGCAATAGTTTATAAATTTACTACCACAATCGAAACACAAAGAACCCATTTGAGATGCTAAGTTACTTAGTTTCAAACCGAAATAAAAATTAAAAGTAAAAGCATGGTCACCGGGTGGGTGACTTTTTGGGCTTGTAAAAAATGGCCGAGAACCGAAACATTTTATTTCCATGGCCTTAGGATAATAGGAACAAAAATGGTGCTTAGATGACTAGTGTCGGTCATGGTTTTCCAGTTTTAAGGACATAACTTGAAAATGATTTCAGTTATTGACTTTTAATCTGCACCACTGGAAAACTCTCGTCGAGACGATCGATTTGGTATATTAAAATGTCAAAATCGGTTAAACATTGACGAAGTTATGACATTTTCGGCAGATTCAAGTTTTTCGAGTATGGACGCGAGCAGCGAGCCGAGTTCGAGTACAAGTTTCATACTCGGTTCGGCTCGAATTTTTCGAGTATCGCACATCCCTAATAATAGAACAAGAGTCCAGAAACATGCTACTTGTAAAGTTTTGCAGTCTCACGACAGCGATCAGTTTCTACTTGCCGGCTAAAATCACACTACCTGTAAATTTAATTGCATTCAGTTCCTGAGTGCTTGTTACCCTGGAGGATTCAAAACTCTCTCGATACGCCCAGCTGAACCGCCCATCTGCGCATGCGCCAGCACGTGCAGACCCTCCATAAATGGTATTACGGCGTTAGCCAACCATCTCTTTTCCTCCAGCCTCCAGCTGCGACACACCACCATTGTTACCCTCCCGCTTCAACGTTCGCCGAAAGACTCCGTTCGCTGAAAGATCCCTCCCTGATGTTTGCTTTCATTCTTCTTACGTTGCACTTTTCGGTTGAGCACGTTCGCCGAACGTTCTCTCTTCCTCTTCTTTGCTGCATTCCACCATCTGACTTCACTTTCCTACGCTCGTCGGAAAACCTTAGAAGATGTTTCCTCATTGATGAACTGGTTCCTGACGGATACCCATGTTCGCCGAAAGTCTCTTTGCTTGCTTGAAGTACAAGCCTTCCACCCGTGCCGATTCTACCTTTCGCCGAAAGTCAAGCCTTCGCCAAACACCACAAGCTTTCGCCGAACGTTAGCTAGCCTTCGCCGAACGCAACCTTCGCCGAAAGACACTTGCTTTCGCCGAACACTACCTTCGGCGAAAGGGGAATATAACCACCAGCCTTTGTTGACTGCCACGGGTCTCTCACCGCATAACAAGCCTTCACCGAACCCCTTGCTTTGCCATGGGCCAAA
>JAHWFP010005211.1:31403-51349 GCA_023313725.1 Lithobius niger | reverse complement strand
CCCCCCCCCCCCCCCCCCCCATCCAAATGTAACTGAACGTATGCATGCTTCAGGAAACCACTTTACAATTTTGTGAAAACAACACCACATGTTTCTGGTTAGGTAAGGAAACCTCTTTTTGTATCCCATATTGCCGCGATACTTTCATTTGGTACGGCACCTTTTCTGCTAGACATCCTGAAGACTTGCAGTGAAGCTATTAAGACTAACTTGTTTGAAGGATAACTCCTACCCTAATGGTCCGATTTTTATCTTGTTTTTTGCTTTAGCATTGGCCAGAGACAGTGATTTTCCGCGGCCATCAATCACAACATTCCACGGGAACAAATTGTCGTTTTCCGCGGCCAAATAAAAAGTTATATTACGGAGAAAAAAGTTAAATTTTGGTGTATGCTTGGTCGCTTAACTGTTAAATAGGTGTAGTTGTTTGTTCACAACAATGTGTGTACATGTCAACAATATAGAATTCACATAAAAGTTTAAATTTATGCTTTCACCTGCTATTATGAATACCTAATTGTTGAAAAAAGCCAAAAATAAGACCAAATCCGTTAAAATCCGCGACTATTTGGAATTTCCGCGAAAAAACAAACTTTCCGCGATTTTTAAAATGGTCCCGCTCATGGTAAGGTTGGTATAACACTAAGAAATTTCAAGCTAAAACAATTACTGTTAATTCCGCGATTTTCTGAAAATTCCGCGACAGTGGAAAATCATTGTCCCTGGCATTGGCTCACGGTTCTCTACGACTTTACAATTTACACCACTATTCTACGGTGTATAGTTCAAAATTTAGCATCGTGATGATCTTGAAGGACTATTACAAGGTCATTTAAACTAGTAGCATTGCATGTCCCCCAGCCTATAGTATATGTATACATTTTCGTGGATTTGAAATGGCAGTAGGCTTCTCCATACTTTGCACCACCCTGTACTGTATATAGATTTTTGCTTGTATAAAAAATGTCAATCAGTGTGAGGCAAGCAATGTTTATTGTCAATTTCACATCTAGTAAAAATTAAGTTTAGATATTTTATTTGGTAATGAGCGTGCTTACTTGGAAAAATGTTGAAACATGTGATTATATTTTTAATCACAATGAAGTGAAAGCTGACTAAATGTAGTAAAACTAAATGAGTAGTCTTAATTCACTGAATTTTTGAATTCTCATTATTTACAGCAATCTTGAAATAATGTAAGGCCCGTCCCTTAAATTATTGCTCATTTTTTTATGCAAAATTAACTTGGTAGCTTCATACATTTAACTATACCGACTAGTGCGTTTACTCTATCGCTACGTCATCTGGTCTTACTTATCATTAATGGTAAAGTAAGACCAAATCACGTAGCAATGAAATAAAGTTAGTGCGTCGCCCCTCCTTCAAATTCCTACATGATTCACAGTTAATATAGTAAAATATTAAAAAATTAATACGAAAACAAACCTGCACAGGTAGGTAGGTTGAGTTTGATGGGACCGGGGCTATATGGGCATCGGTCATAGGAATGTGCATCTCAGTTGGCATTGGTTTCCGTTAGCTGCAGATAGTAGTAAATCTATTAATAAATTAGTTTCTAGTTGCCATGAAAATATACATTACCTAATTTTTAGCATACTCATTCTCAGTGCTGTTTGTATGTAGAGAATTAAGACAGAGATCGCTCCGCCCCGCTACCCACTGTGCAGCCTCTATCATGTAAATACCTGAGCAGAGCCTTCCGTCTCATCTTTTCTTCTCTATCCACTGTCCTGTGCTGTTGTGCTGTGCTCCATTGGTTCCTCCGGCTAAGGGTCGACCGATTGATCGGCATCGGCATCGTCATCGGCGCCGATGGAATGAATTTTAAGGCATCGGCGAGCAATCGGCTTGCCGATGTATTGCCTCCTATAAATCGGCATTTACATCGGCCGCAACAAATAGAAGAAAAAAAACATCGGCATCGGCTGGCCAAACGAACTGTCTGCCGATGGAAGACCGATTGTTGTTATTTAGTATTTGAAACAAAACGAATTCCGTAGGCGCGCGGTCAACAACAAGCAGCGATCGCTTCCGTGAAATAGGCCTAATTTGCGCGACTCTGTTTGCATGGGATCGTGTAACTCACGGTCACGGTACAAACAACAAAATCCTCAGTAGCCGAAACATAGTTTAACGTTTTAAATGCAATGTTAATCCCTATACTATTGTATTTATCTTTTAACGTAACCATTAACGATTTAATTTCAAACGAAAATGTTTGCCAGCCAGCGGTCGCCAAAACGCAACGTTTAGAGGCAAAAATGTACGTCCGGTGCTGACGATCAGTGGAATTAAAGCCACAAACGTGACCTTTGCACTTTAGATGGTAAGTGTTCCTCAGTAAATATCGAATTTGTGAAGTTATTCACAGCCTCAGATCGCAGATTGGCTGTTGTTTAAATATCGTTTTCCTGTCTTTCCGACAGCCACTTGCTGGAGCGTTATGGGGCTTTGGCATATATTTAGCTCATTCAAAAACAAACAAATGCATTAAAAACTGAAATGCTGACTATTTCAATCTTTGAAATAGTCAGCATTTCAATTTTTTAATGCATTTGTTTAATAATACATTTATTTTACCCCTACAATAAAATATATTTGCATTTTTTTGCTAAAAAATATTTCGGAAAATTTTTTTTCGTTCGTTCTTTTTGAGCGTCTACACGTACACGTGCTTCCGTGACATGTTTTAACTTCCAACAAATTAAATGTATGTTGTTAGCTTTATGCCATAATTTATTTATTTTTAAATTAATTTCTTTGAGCCTTAAAAGAAAATTAAAATTAAAAGAAAAAAAGTTTTTTTTCAAAATTTTGTTCTAGCATCGTTAAGTAAGCCCTCAATGTGTGAGTTATTCTGGAGCAGCTGTTTGTAGAGATGATTGTAATGCTGTAACTGGTTACTTTTTTATTTTTCAAATAAAATACGAAAATTTGTTAAGTTTCTGTTTAAAGAAAATATCGGCAATCGCCAATTGGCATCGGCCGATTGGTTAAGTCATGAAATCGGGAAAATATCGGCATCGGCCAGTCAGGAAGGTTAATAAATCGGCACAAAATCGGCATCAGCTAATTAATAAGATTTAAAAATCGGCATAAAATCGGCATCGGTCAATCGGCAAAATTTTGCCATCGGTCGACCCTTACCTCCGGCATCCACCACTTCTCGTGATTCCCTCGTTCCAGGGGACAATGTGGTGGTCTTGGACTCCAGTCAGAGTCCTCTGCGTTCCACTACGCCTTTGTCTAATTCGTTCCTTTCAGAAGCGACCATTCCGGTCGTTCCGCCTGTGGATACTACCGCCACATCTCCAATTTCCGTACAGTCAGCCGTCGCAGGAAACTAACTTCAGTTCCTTTCTAAGGAATTGCTCCGGGCGAAAGAGCTTTACTCTAGATTGAAGCTCCCAAGTCAGGGCCCGCAAGGCGGCTGCTAAAGGAACGCCATCACCGGCGGTAACCCCGCTTGATTTATCGTCACGTTTTTCCCAGTGTTCCGCAGTCTCACGCCCTCATGGACGCACCTTTAAACGGAAACTACCCGCCATACCAGAACCGTCCGCTTTCACCAAATCCTGGGTCAACGCATCAACTAAAAGACCCCAGCTTGCCAATTCTTCCCCGGGACACTCGCGGCAACCAGATTCCGTTCCGGTCTCGCGACCGCCTTCCGTTCCTCGTGCCATAATTCCGGAAGACCGTCTCTCCTTAGTTGACGAAGATGACCGTTCTCCAGCTGTTCCCATGGTTCAGCCAATCCAGGGAATGCAGATCCATACTTCCCGGGCGAGCCCGACCCAACCGAAATTCAATTACCTGAACTCTTAAAACAGTGGAGAGCATTGTTCCTGACTGTTTTCTTTACAAGCCTTCGCCAGATTCCGGTTTACCAGGCAGAAATCTGGGACTCTACACTGGATTTGGATTCGGCTTACGTGACCAACTGCCTCACCAACCCCCGCACCTGGGTCACTGTTCTTGCAAATAATAGGCACTTGGCTATCAAATGCAACTACAGTAAAGTTCGTTTACAACGAATTTCAAGGGGGTTGGTACTTTACGTCGTTATAACAAAATTACGAATTTCCGAAATTCTCAAAAAAAATTCGTTATAGAAGAAAATGGGCGTAAAAGTTAACCTTTTAAGCTGTATGAACGTTTATATACGTCCAAAAAAAATCATCCCAAACTCAATAACGACGTCGAAGCTTTAAAGGTAAACTGCGAGGCGAAAAACGCAATTTTCGGTCAAAATAATTATCGAAATGAGAAGCTGTAATTTGCTATCTGGCATGTTGTGCATCGATTTCTGTAAAAAAAACCGTTGTTACTGATGTCTATAATTTTATGAAAAGCACTTTAGTTGAGTGTAGACTTATTAAAATTTGCAAAAATGTCATTCTCATTCTTTATTTCCAAAGTTAGAAAGCAGAAAATTGGTTATTTTTGATGAGCTATACCAGACGAACCATCTGACTGGGTGCCGCCATCTTGGATTCGTTGGAATGCTGGATTTTCCCTCTATCCAGGACTCTCAACGTATTTTCTCGATGGCATTTGACATTGGCCAATCGGGCGTACTGTAGTAGGTCGTTTCTGGCTAACTCTCCAAAGCATTTGAAGATCGCGTTCCCTCATTGGCCGGTTGGCACCACGTGACCGGTTTGGCGCGCGCTCATTGGCTGATGCGCAATTTCAACAAGGACGTGCCGCTCGCTTCACATTTCAGATACGCGCAGTTCAGCTCCTAATAGAAACGGATGCGTTTTATGGGAGCCATTGTTGTAGAATTAAAAAAAAATTAACGCGAATTAATGGCGTTTGAGAGTTAACTCTGGTAAGCATTAATCATTTAATGACAGATACAATAATCACTGTTTACGTGCTCAATGAAAATACTATTGGAAGGCTTAACGCTGTGGATAAGAGTTACGCCTATTTACCGGTGAGAGGAAAAAAAGGTTTGACCCGCACCATTTTTAAAGACCCGCACGCGTCTGTAAACCAAACAATTAACTTTGCGTGGCCTTACAAACTCGAAACCCACATTTTCAAACTCGAAGACTCGATATTTTTGAGTTTGATAGGAATTGTTCGAGTCGAGTTTGAGCACCTTAGGAAACTCGACTCGACTCGAAACTTTCGAGGCTCGCACATCCCTAGAAAGATGTTAATGAAATGAAAGCAATTACGATTTGAAGGAATTGGTAGAGGAATGAGAGGAAAAAATTCATCATTGAATGAAAAGGGAAGGAAAAAGTCGACAGTCTTCCGACTTCAATGAAGCTGACACAAGTTATTGGGGACAGGGTTGGTCGCGTACACCTTCCTTCCCTTTTGCCTGCTTCAACAAGTATTCTACAAGATCAGGTCCTCAACAGGGTCTTTTCTCATCACACCATTTGGCCAGCAGCCTCGTGGTTTCCGAACTTAATGGAACTGAAGAAAGCAGAACCTAATCCTCTGCCCTTGACGGAGTCTTTTTGATCCCAACACAGTGGACGGACGATCCACGCATCGGCAGGTATTCTGCACCTTCACGGGTCGTTAACTTCGAGGAGAAACCTGACACGAGACGGCGTCTCCATCGAATATCAACGGGGGAAATGTACAAAGGACGGTGGCCATAGGATATAGGTTGGCGGTTAATTCTGTACTGACTTGCATAGGCTAGTCGACAGTGGTGGCAAATCCAGTGATTTCAAAGCTAATTGCAGCGTTTCAGAATGCTTGACCGAAGATGAAGAGGTTATTTCCAACCTGGGACCTCCCACTGGTTATGATCAGCTTAAAAGGACATAAATCCTTCTGGTATATTGTGCGATCCGATAAGATTGCAGTTGGCAACATTTACACAGGTTAGAGTTAATGTCGGCAAATCACCTCGCACGCAAGAAAAAAACAAGAAAGTGAATGTGTTGGCAACATTTCCATACGTTTGAACTAATGTCGCAAAACTAAGTCATGCAGGAAAGCCAACAGGGATCTATGTTACTTTAACTAAACCACCGTATGAATCACTGAGTACGGCGAGCACAGCCTTGTTGACACAGGAAACTGTCTTTAGTCGCATTGGCGTAAGCGGCGCGCCAAAGTAAGATGGTGGCGTTCGCTCGAGATGATGGCCTTATCCGCTTCCCTAGAGACTGGTCATCAGTGTCGTTGGTGTTCCCAGCGAATTTTAGAGCCAAAAATTCCAGACCTGACACGACACCACAGCCCATAGTGATCCAAGCACTCATTGGGAAAGAAACAAGAAGCGGCGGAGAGAAAGTGCAGTGTTCGATACAAGCGCTCCGATACAACTTGGGACAGGACGGCGGAATCAGTCCTGAGAGTGCAAAACGGAGCAGGGTGCTCGCCATGGTAATAAAGAGCGTACGAGCTGAGTCCAGCACATCCATATACTTCAAGAGAGGTACGGGCACAGAGCAACGTGCCTTGTCAGCCTCCGGGGCCTATGGCTGTGGTACACCTCTGGATGAGGTAGAAGCTGGGAAATGGAGGAGTAAAAGTACCGTCTGGAGGAGTAAAAGTACCGTCATGAAACGTTACTTGCATGATATGAGTGGTGAGGGTGGAAGTGACATAGTAATGCAACACATAGTCGCTGGCTCAAGGGAGCACCAGTCGGTGAAAGTGTGATGCACTCCAAGTAAAGCCATTAAGTCACACTGGTGGAAAGCTGGATCACACACGGAAAGCAAAGGTCGTCATGGGTCTAAGAAAGCCTTTCAGACGACGTATCCACAGTGGAAAGGAGAATTAAAAGATAATATAACGAGGCGAGTTCTCTAGGTGTTTAACTGTATGTTAGATTGCTTTGACGAGAGGGCTTGTCCTTTCTTATTTGGTTGCCCACCTCCTTTCCGATAAAGTCAGCATGTATACTGGAGGTAAGTATTTTGCAGATAGTAAGAAATGAAAATTTTAACTTGTTAAAATTAGTTTTTACTATCATAAAAATACTTACTCCAGTAAAACCCGCCCGCCTGCCCGCTGACAGAACAGGAAAGGTTCCAAAAGCGAATGGGGATTACCCCAGGAGGCAGGCGGCTGCAGCGGTGACTCTGGAAATGCGGGCAACTGGCGTTGAATCCAATAAATTTAAGAAATTTGATTGTTTTGAGCATGGGAAAAGCAAAATTAAGCCAATTTAGCATGTATACTGGAGGTATGTATTTTTATGATTGTGAGTTTGGTTAGGTTACGTTTAGAACAAGTTAAAATTTTCATTTCTTACTATCTGTAAAATACTAACCTCTAGTATGTGCAAAAATCGTTTTCAATTTGCTTTTCTATCCGATTTTTTTAAACCCCTTAAAAGTTTAAAACACCAGTAACACTTGTAATGCAATGAGGGCTATCTGCCACTTGGTGTGCAACAATCGTTGCTTCCAATAAATCAGCGCCAGCCCAACAATGTCACTTCGTTTTCGGGTACGGAACAGTGCAGACGTGTAGTGTTTGCTCTGATCTCTTTTGCTTTTCGTTTGGGAATCGCCGGCGTTTGTGTTCTCTGCCCGAGTTTCTATCGCCAATCGCCGATCGTGTTCAAATGGCGGACGATAGTAAATTGCGTTGTATGTTGGAGTCTGGAGATTTTCCCGTGTGTTCGTGCCTGTCGCAGGTGCCGACCTTGTAATTTTACTTTACAGAATCTAAGTGTGGTTTGCGCGATTTTATTGGCAAGAAAGTGGTGAAGAAGGTGCTGCATACCTGGAAAAAACTGATCAGCGTCGAGTGCAACTGGAAAAAAAGGCGTTGTTGGAGTGTGTATTTTTGTCGGATGTTGTGAACGCATCGGTTAGGCCTTATGTGGATGAAACTGAGGTTGTTTCGTCATTGCTGGCTGTGTCTTCCTTATTAGCCCGGTCTCCGATTGGCCCTGAAAATTTGGAATTGATCGTGGGTGCTGTGCGGGAAGCTGGTAAATTGGACTTAAGAATTCGGATGGACTTGTTACGTGAAGAATTAGCGGCCGAACAGCGCTAAGCTAATGCCGAAGGTTTCGCCTTGCTGCGGGAAGAGATGGCGGCGTTTTTTGCTCATGCAGCACTCCTCGCCGATCGTGCCATCGTGTGGTCAGGTGCCGCCATCTACTGTGGTCGCAGAGAAGGAGCGTTGTACGTGCCTTTGGTGAGTAAATTGAATGCTGGCTGTTGGCTTAGGGTCTGTGGCTGCACAACAGCAGACGGTCGTGTCTGAACCGGAGCTGTTAGTGCGGGGCAATGTTGCTAAGGTGAGTGAGCGTTCGAAATGCAACAAAAATGTAAACTCCAAGGAAGCCCAAAAAAGTCTCGTGGCGGAGAAAACGCCAAAAAAACGAGTCTTAGCCACAAAGTCAAGTTCCCATAGTCGGGAAAATGACCCACACTCTGAGCGTGGCGGCCACCACAAAGCTCCGAGTGATGCACCAACTCTGATAGCTGCTGTACTCAGGCTTCAACGGATCCTTATCGGCGGCGTCATGCAGCCGAATCGCACGGGGTGCAGAATGGTGAAAGACAGTCCCACAACGTTCGTGAATCACCACTCGCCAGTCGGCAAACGTCATTCCGCAATTGCCAACCGCCGCTCGCCAATTGCCGATCATTGATTGTCGGCTGCTAGTGCTTCATGCCCCTCTCTGGTGGCGCGTCGTTTGTCTCCAAAGCTTCCAACTTCCTCGTCAGTCTGTGGGGGATGTGTTTGCAAGGGGAAGGCCGATGTTGACGCTGTGGCAAAGAAGAGGAGAGTGATGTTTAGTGGGCCGGAGGATTCTGATTACCCAGGGGAGTCCAGTGAGTCTGATGTGCCGCGAAACCTGTGTGATCAGCGGCGAGAGCGCTTCGACTTGTTTGACGAGGGCCCAGAGTTTGGCCCTTACGAGGATTTTTCTGCAGTTGTCTACAGAAATTTGAAAGACTCTGGCTATTGGCGACAGTTTGTGCCGCCTGCTGTGGATCCAGAGGAATTCCCCCCCCCCCTACAGGAGCCCTTCGTTAATGCGGGGAGGGGGGGGGGGCGCTCGCAGCGTTCCCATTCACATCCCTCAGTCGGAGGTTGCTTTCGCCAGTTGTTGAATGTCGAGAGCCTGACTCGAAAAGGTGATAAGCCTGTGTCGGCTTCGAAGCCATTGTCACCCATGACCCGCGCCATCGCAATCTGATTTTCAAGTCGACGGGCCGGGGTGCGCCGAATAAGTGTCGATATGAGACTTTTGAAGTGGCGGATTTTGTGCGGACAGCCCAGCCCCATGGAGGCAAATTCCATTTTGAAGGTGCCCGCGGCGGTATCCATTCCAATGGCATACTATGAAGAGGATGAGGCACTTTTAAGGAACACTGTTCGGGCCAACTCTCATGCGGAGATTGCTTTTTCGGCGTCAGCTGTTGCTGTTCACGTCTTGTGTCCTCGCACCACGAGCTGGCTGAGGAGTGGGGACCCAGCAGTAATGGACTTCTGTGGTCTTACTAAAGGAGCTTTTTCGTTTCAGAAGGACGGGTTCGCCTGGGCATTTCGCCTTTTGATAAATACGGTCTTCAGGAGGAGGGATGCGGTTTTGCAGCCAGTTGTCAACCCACCAGACGGATGTGCTTGCACAACTGCGTTTGTTGCCTATTCATCGCGCGGAGGATCTTTTTGATGGGAAGCTGCTATCGTTGGCCCCAGAGCTTAAGGACAAGGCTAAGCTTCCGCCAAAGACCCCTTGGCCAAAGAAAAGGAAGTTTGGGGTTTATCTGTCGTCCTTTGGAACCCACCCGGAGGAGAAGAAGCAGGCTCAGCCAAAGCAACCGGAGAAGCCTCAGCACCAGACCTTGCCGCAGGAGAGGAAAAGTTTGAATTCGGACCAGCCAAGGTCGCCCTTTCCTGGGGTCACCCCCTCTCAGGGAAGGGGACGCTTTCGCAGATTCTCGCAACGTGGAAGGGGTACCTTTCGGGGTCGTCCCCGCAGGAGCAGGTATTGATGTTTTGCCCCCTCACCTTCCTCCACTTACCAGCAGGTGGGGGAAGGATTCGTCGTCATGTGGACAACTGGAAACTCTTCACCGACGACGCGTTCACTTTCTCCGTTGTAGGCAGAGGCTATTCGCCACCATTTGTATCCAAACCGGCGTTAACTCTGGGACCCCCTCCCTGGATCACCAACCGCCCATTTGATGCGAAGCTTCAGGCAGAGGTGCTGGTTTTGCTGGACAAGGGAGCGGTAGAGCCAGTCCCCGCCAACTCGAAAGGTGTTTGGAGTCCGCCACGTGTAATTGGGAAGAAAGGCGGTAAAAGCAGGTCGATCTTCAACCTTACCGTGCTAAACCAATACCTGGAGAAACAGCACTTCAAGATGGAAACGATTCAGACTGTCAAGAGAAGAATTGCAGCCGAACGATTGTCATTGATTTCGAGGACGCTTACATGCACATTCCGTTGTGCCCTGAGATTCGATATCTGTTTCGCCTGTTTGTGGAAGGGAGATCTTATCAGTATCGTGTCCTTCCTTTCGGGATCGCAACCGGGCCTCATGTCTTCACTGCAGTGCTACGTCCGGTCTTGGGGTTTCTGCATCTGATGGGCGTTCGGGCGTACGCCTACATCGACGACTGGTTGCTCCGCCACCAGTTGGGGGATGTGCTCAGATGGCAATCGGACAGGTGTCGACATGTATTTGCGGCCCTGGGTCTGGGTATCAAGTTGGAGAAGTCCAAGCTGGTGCTTTGCAGGCAGTTCGTGTTTCTCGGCGCTTAGTTCGATACGGGAGGAGTTCACGGTTCGGCCGTCGCAGGAGCGCGTGGAGAAAGTACGGGATCGGATGGTTCAGTTGCAGCTTGCCACCGAGATAACTGCAGTGGATCTGGCATCAGTGGTTGGAGTCGTCGATGCCTGTGCCAAGTTGGGTTCCCTTCGAGGAATGGATGGAAAGTCCGGCCTTTGCTTTGATTCAGGAACCTAGAATGGCAACCTCGCCTGTCCTGGCGAGATGTGATTTCTCTGGACAATTTGGCGGTGGAAACTGTTCATTGGTGGGCCAACCCACTCAATACGAGCCAGGGTGTGACGATTCAGGACCCGACGCCGGATGGCTTCTCTTCACAGACGCGTCTTCCACTTGCCGGGGAGCTCACTTCGAAGGACTCGTGACGGCAAGTGTGTGGTCGGAAGAGGAGAGTCAGCTTCATATCAATGTTCTGGAAGTGAGAGCTATTCGTCTGGCGGTGCAAGCCTGGAAAGGAAAACTGCGGGAAAACTGTGGTAGCCATGACAGACAACACGACAACAGTGGCACACCTGAAGAAAGGCGGAGGGACTCGTTCTTGGTCGATGATGGAGGAGACCACCCGGTTGTTTCGTCAGTGCGAAGCCCGGCAACTCAACCTGCATCCGCGTCACATAGCAGGGAAGCTCAATGTTCTAGCGGACGAGTTGTCCCATCAAAAGGCTCCCACAACGGAGTGGATGTTGGATCCCAGACTGTGCCAGGGTTTATTTCTGAAGTGGAGGAAACCCTGGGTGGACCTGTTTGCGACTCGTTTCAATTTCCAGCTCCCACATTTTGTCTCCCCGTGCCCCGACTCGGCAGCGTGGGCCACGGACGCTCTCTCCATCGACTGGACGGGCCTATCAGCTTACCTGTTTAGACGGCCAGTTTTTGAGCCCCAACACTTTGACCGATTTTCCGTACCTTCCGTAATTCCTCTGTTCTCGCTGCTACAAGCGTCGTTGAACAAGATTCGCAAGTCCCTGGGGGAGTACATACTGGTGGCTCCACTCTGGCCAGCTGCGTCGTGGTCTTGTCGGCATTGGGAAGAAAGAAGCTGGTGACCAGTGAACATGTATCGCGCATGGCTGGTTCGGGCTTTTGTGAATGCAAGACCAAGGATTAAGCAATTGTTTCCCAGATGGAATTTACTGAAGGTGTTGGCCAGTCTGGAATTGGCACCTTACGAACCTCTTTGTTCGGCTTCGATGCTCCTGCTATCGCAGAAGACCCTATTCTTCGTGGCTCTGGCTGCGGCGGCTCGGCAGAGCGAGCTGACTGGTCTAGTGAGAGATGGAAAGAACATCCGTTGTGACGTTGGGTTTCCCGGCTGAATTCCGTGCGAAGAATTAGACCAAATGTGGCCCCCAAGCCTTTGGTGATTAAGGCTATGAAGCCAGTGGCTGATCCTGGGGGTACGGAGTGGGCCCAATGCCTGGTTCGGGCTCTCCTGCTTGGCTTAGACCGAACCAATTTGACAGAGCAGTCTGGACGTTCGCGGCGAGCAGGATCTACACTCAATCCGCTGTTTCTGCAATGGGATCAAGCATCTGGAGGTGTCCTACCCTTACCACTGTCACCAGCAAAGATAGGGAAATGGATCTGTAACGTCATCAAGCGGGCGTATGAACAAGGGCCAGACCATCTGGACATCCCTGCGAATGTGAGGGCCCACGAGTTGAGGGCTTTGGCTGCGTCTTGGGCCTTCGCTTCTGGTACCCCCCTTAATGATGTGGTTGCAGCCTGCTCTTGGACCAACAAGAACACCTTCATCGCTCATTATCTTCGCGAAACAAGTACGGCAAGTGGGAGTGGTCTGGTGCACCCCCATTTGGCAGCTGGAAGTGTTGTTGGGGAGTGAGTGAGTGAATTTTGTGTACACAGTGGTGATGTGATGGCACGACACAAGGAGTGTTGCAGTGCCATCTTGCCCATTGGAACTTTCTCTAAATGGGAGAGAGAAGCTGGGCGAAGGCAGTTGAAGTTCAAACGACACATCACAGGGCAGTGTTTGGTGTTGAATTGGAAAACTTCCTGCTTGAGTGCATTCTGGTGAGATTCCAACCCGACACAAGGAGTGTTGAAGGGTTGACCCACGTGAACTTTTTCCTGGTGAAGAAGATGTGGAAAAAATGCACCTTGTTCACAGCGGACAGTTGGACGGTTGTCATCACTGTTGCCCTGCGGCAGTACCAGTGGGTCATCGCAGTCCCTGGCTGAGCACCTCGCCCGAGACAAGTGCTGAGGTGGGTGAAGGTCTAGGCTAACGATGTTTAAGGTGTGTTGTGTACTGTATTGTCGATGTGGTGTGCAATGCAACGAGGAATAGCAGGGTTCGTGCTGTTCCACCGGTCTATTGGACAAATTCATCACATACTAGAGGTTAGTATTTTACAGATAGTAAGAAACGACAATTTTAATTTGATTAAAATTAGTTTTTACTATCCTAAAATACTTACGTCTAGTAGAACCTGCCCAGCCTCCCCGCTTTGCCGAACCCTGATTTTGTTGAGTTGTGGGTTCCGGAAAATGAAGTGTCATTGTTGGGCTGGTGCTGGATTGTTGGAGGCAATGATTGTTGCGCACCAAGTGGCAGATAGGCTAACCTCATTGCATTGCAAGTGTTGCAGGTGTTTTAAATTTTTAAGGGTTTTAAAAATTTGGGTAGAAAAACAAATCAAAAACGAGTTTAGCATATACTAGAGGTAAGTATTTTAGGATAGTAAAAACTAATTTTAATCAAATTAAAATTGTCGTTTTTTTCCAGCTACTTAATGTAACTCTTGGTTGAGAAAATTGATTGATAAAAAACTACGCTCTCGTTGTATTATTACTGATAAAACCATATTTTCCATTCATGGCCGAGGAATGTAAAAAACTTTTTTTTAAGGTTGTACTGCAGACCAAATTCTACATTCTGAAAAGCAGGTGTACAGGGCTCGAAATGAGCGGTATCGCATCGCAATTTGCACCACAAATTTAAACTTTAGCGATGCAAAATTTAATAATGTATCGCAGTTTAGCGATGCAACTGTATTAAACGAGACAATATAACAGCGTAGTCGTGATTATGTTGGCTGACACGGAGATGCTAATCCCTCCTACTTTATAGGCAGGCCAAGCGTCGCACATGCTAGGAAATCATTGGTCCTACCATCAACTTCGGTAGGCCTATTTAGTTAGTAGCGCTTTCGTTTAATCAGACACGGGTCAGAATAGTCTTAACGTGCATTGGATGCCATAGTCTTGACCAAGCATCCGTGCGTGTAGCAAAGTAAAGTGAAACAAAAATGGCTATTGTTCAAATAAAGTAAACTTTTTGTATAGTTTTTTACTAAATAAATTATTCTTTAAAAATTTGCTAATCCTTTTTTTGTGACTGCTACGCAAATTTGTATTTTGTATCGCATTTCTGCTATGCAATTTTTCTAAGACAATTCGAGCCCTGGGTGTAGCCTACCTAATGGTTAACTAAAAAGGAATTCCAAATAATACCTCCTAGAGCCATGTCACAATTTAGCTTGATACAAAATAAAGAATTTTCATTGGTTGCTAAGTTTAGGCCTAATTTTGTCCGCAAATAAAATGTCTTGTTTTGATTCAAACCCAGGTTGCTAATATCAATTTATTTTTTGATTTTCTGCTGAGTATCGGTTTTGCTGATACTTTTGAGTTTCAGTATCGGATTCAAACTAGTGGTGTCGGAAGATCCTTAACATTTCAGCAGAAAATCATGGGAGTAAACTTAAGATTTTTTTCTTGTTGTCCACAGGAAAGCACAGAGAAAAAGAAGAAGAAAAAGAAAAAGAAGCACAAAATGGATGATGATTGAATATCTTGAATGTTTTATTTTTCATAGTCATTCCATGTTTTTCATTTATTAAGGAATGCATTTAATTGTGGAGGACAACATTTTTCCACAGCATGTGTTTTTTCTTGTTTGAAAAAATAAAAGCATTTTCCCCATCATTTTTGGTTAGGCTATTTTATAATACTAATATTTGTTGCGAGAAACAGATATGGCAAGGACTGGGGGGTTACTAACAGCCAGCCACATGTAAATACAGTGTACGTAATATGGCCAAGGAATGATGATTGGAAGTGGTTTGGGGGACACGAATGCCTTACCACTAAGGTTAGACCTGTCAGGGACCCCAAAGCTTTGTGATACCTTCTTAGGAGTTAAGGAAAAATAGGAAACTACACTTGGAACGGGTTTTAATGATGAACCTTTTGTAAGTGGTGACGATGAGAGGTTTATTGTTTGTTGGCAACCCCTTAGTTTTCCTTTGAAGTTTGTTGCTGGATGTACCAGATGTGCCAGGTGTGGAAGCAGGTGAAGGTGTTTTAATAGGTGATTGGCATCGTTCCAGTTGATCCTTTGCTTTTTTTCCTGGCTCCCTGGACTTTTGCTGAATGGCTTCGTTAGCAGGACATTCATCTTCTGTTATTGACAGGCAAATCGGGCAAGGGTTGGTGAAGCAGCTGCAAGAGCGATAGCATTGACAGGCCTGGTGTGGGTCAAGGCGAGACTCCTGAAACGCAGGTTGGAAAAACTCATGATTTTTTTGATAAAAAAAATCAGATTTTTTGGATTTAAATTGGATTTTTTTTTTATTATTTAAATTGGATTTAAAAAAAAATTATTTTGTATACCAAATAACTTATTTTGTTCGGAACATTGAATTGGGGGGGGGGGGGGGATCATGAAAAACAAAATTTATTTCAAAACCTTGGTTTACCAAAATTGGGTGACAAATTATGTTTTCATTTATTTAGGCTCTTATTCTCAATAATTAGAAAAACACATGAGAAGGTAAGCATAACGACATTTTGCTTTTGTCAACCAAGCCTATGTTTGTATTTTAGGTGTAACCGTACAAAACTGAAATTTATCTATCTTGCAATAGGCTACTATTATCTTCTGGCTCTGTTACTGTATTTGCTTTTAAGCGTCTTGTCAGAAAAATTAAGGGGTCTGTTTTAACGGCCTGCTGCAGGCATCCCCTGTACAGGCTAAGAGACTAGATAAACAAAAAAGAAACATTGTATTCCTTATAGTCTCTTAGTGCTTGCTAAATAGATAGCCTAACACACAAAATGAAACTATGTAGGATTTTGCTCTTGTGCACTCCAACATCACTGCAGTCATTTTATGGTACTCTGAAGTATTTTTCAATAAAAAATATTGAGTAAGGCCGTGAAAAAAAAATTGTTCGGGCGCGGGCGGGTCCCCAAAAATCATGCGGGTCAAAGGCTTTTTATTTCATTCGCCTTACGTCGTTACCCGTGGAGTGAGGCACTAACGAAATAGTTTTTCTTGCGAAAACTATTGGACACAATTATTTCAAACTTATTACACGCACGCAACAGATATTCATTAAAATGCACAGAAAAAATCGGACAAATGGCTTTAATAGTGTCGGAGAACCGTTGGTTTTTTTGTTTTTTTTGATTACGGGCAGTAGCCAAATGAAATCGAAAATCTCCGTGTTGACAAAACGCGTCCGAAAGTCGGCGTTAGGCTAAAAATCGTTGTTCGAACTTGTTCCCACCTGATAAGCAATAAATAGTGTGAAGGTTTATACGCTCCATTTCCAATTTAGTTTTGCATCGTGGCTGCTGATTTAATTTTTTAATGCTGTGAAACATCAACTTTCTTGTGAACTAAAACAAGTGCTCTCAAGCGCTCACGTGAAATCCGAAGCGATCGGCGGCATCCATGTTGAAATCGCGTATCAGCCATTGAGATCACGCAAATCGGTCACGTGGTACCAACCAGCCAATAACGAAACGCGATTTTAAAATGCTTTGGAAAGTTAGCTTGAAATGGCCAGAAACGGCCTACTACAATTCGCTATCGCCTGATTGGCCAATGCCAAACGGCCATCGAGAAAATAAGTTGAGAGGCCTAGATTGAAGGGAATTCCAGCTTTGCAACTAATACAAGATGGCAGCGCCCAGTCAAATGCTTCGACCGCTACCGCTGATTAAAAATGACCAATTTTCTGCTTTTTGACTAACGAAAAAAGAATGAGAAACAGATTTTTGCAGTTTTTAGTGAGTCTACACTCAACTAAAGTGCTTTTAATAAAATTGTAGATATTGGTAACAACGGGTTTTTTTTTTTTACAGAAATCGATGCACAACATGTCAGGAATTTCAGCGTTTCGCATTTCGATATTTTGACGGAAAATTGCGTTTTTCGACCCATAGTTTACCTTCAAAGCTTCGACGTATAAATACGTCGTTATTGTGTTTGGGATGATTTTTTTGGACGTATATATACGTTCATACTGCTTAAAAGTTAAAGAAAACTGTTGAGCATTTTCATAGCATTTTGAAAATAAATAATAAAATAAAAAGCCGGGTGGCCTGGTCCTTTTTCGACTTTCGAAATGCCCGAGAACCAAACTTATTTTTTTTCCCGGCCTAAATGTATTAAAATAGGCAAAATGATTTAAATCAGTGATTTAAAAAAAAAATTCAAGTGATATAAATCATGATTTAAATGAGGCTGATTTAAATCAAACAACCCTGCTGGACATGCCCATTTTTGTGGTACACATCCTGGAAGCTGAGGAGGACGTTGTGGAGGGTCGGATGCTGGAGGATCCATGTCGAAAATGCCGGCACAGTGAAGTTTCAGGTGTGGAAAGAAGTGCCAAAAACACAAGACGACTGAGTAGCAAAATGACTTTCCCGCCAACGCTATGATCCAAGCACTGCTGAAGTCAATTGATGGTGTTTTTACCAACCAAAAGTCAGGAGTTTCCAGAAAACCAGAGAAGTCAACTCAGATTCAGTTATATCCAACATTATTGTTTTTGTTTCCATGATAATCGCAAAGGCAGTGTTTATTATTAAAAATTGGTTGCATCATGTATTTATATAGCTTTTTTTTGAGTGTGGGTGCAAAGAGATAATATTCGTAACTATTTTCTGTGCAGTTAAAGAATATCTTTTCCTGAAAGGAAGATCTTTCCAATCATTATTTATTAGTAAAGGCAGTAGATTTTTCTGAAAGGTTTGACCTCGGTCTCCCATGTAAAAGCTGAAATTTTGATGCTTAATGTCTCCGGTTTCTGTCAACATTTGTCACATTGGAGGTCTGGACTGCCAAGCGCATTGAATAGGATGATGAAGGAAGCAGCTACGGTCTGATGGGGCGAAGCTTTGAGGTTTAAAGAAGGAGGAAGAAAAGAGAAAGAAAAGGAAGAAAGTAGGAGGAACCAATCTGGGAAGGCATCACTTACCTGGGAGGCCAGAGTGAAAAGGTGCAAAACCTGCTTAGGTAGCATGGCTTTCATATCTTTTTCAGGAATCGCGACGGATTGAAGAAGAAACTAAAGAAAAAATGAAACTCCACCACGTTCAGAACACCATGAGTATATTGTATGCCATGTGGTGAGTGTGATGCAATTTACACTGGAGAAACAAGGATTGGAGACCGAAATTGTGTAAGACAACACATGGCTGACACCAGGAGTGAGACACAGAAAATGGCGTCGCAGCTCACCACAGTTCAAATTGGGCTAGAAATTTGAGATGCCTGGAATCGATCGCTATTTTGAGCCAAGAAAAAGAAAGCAATACACTGATAAACATTCAACCACCGTCCGATCCAACTATTCTCAACCTCGTGCAAAAAGACCTGTTGACGATCTTTGTAAATCAGTGGGCCACAGTCGCGGCAAATTTCAAAACACAACGAGCGTAAGAGTGATGTAGTTCTAACAAATATTAACTTGGAAGCCTGAAGAAGACAGTAGGAGGGAATTTAAGCTCAAATTCCTTTAGAGCTGTCGGAAGTTTGCTGGCGGTTGATCAAATATTCTGTTTGTGAGATCGTGCGTAAAAATTATGGATTTTTCTGATTGTAATAACTGGTTTGTGAAACCTTACAGGAAAGTTTGTGTTACTTTGCTGTTTTGAATTTGGATCAGTTAAACCTTACCTTAAACAGCAAACAATCTCGGTTTTGTTTTCCGATACATATACTTCAAATACTGATGGTACGGATGATTTACGTCGGTTTTCGTTCATTATCTTACTTCTTTTTAACGCAGTACCAAAAGTGTTCCAGTTACTCCAAACGAGCAAACTTTCGAATGCCTGTACTGGCATTCTTCTTCAGGCTTGGGCAATGAGACGCACATGCACCAATTGTCCTACTTCCACATTGATCGCGATGATTCGCTGCTTTGTATTTTCATTATACCCACTAACTAAACTCTGTGCCATTTTTGGTGTTCCTAGAGTTAGGACAGATTATGAAAGATTTCCATGGCATACTGCTTTTGTTCTTTAGCTGGTGTAGCACGCAGCTCTCCTCGATTCTGTACTGTTGTGCCTGTAGAGTCAATATTTTTTGCTGTTTGCTATCAGTGTTTTGTAAAAGAAATTGCTGGGGTTGTCAAATTTTCTGATCCACCGCTTGCAACTTTGGGGAGTTTGAAACCAGACCCCTGCCATCTACTCATTCGCAAGTTTAAAATGTTGAAGGAAATTGCTACTATTGCAGGCTGCGTTTAAAAGTCTGTCACTCCTGACTTTGTTCTGGGAGGATTATGAAACATCGTTTGTGGGATGGACGTGTGCAAATTTAACTTTGGCTTAGCTTTGGAATACGAGATGTCACGATGTTGGTACCTTCAACCTGTTCCGATTCAGTACAAATTTGTTGGTGGTGTTAAGTTTTTACAACTTTCTCGGTTTGTGCTGTTGCCGTCCTGGAGTTTAAAACCCTTGTATAGTAGCTGGGTAAACCTTAAATTCCACTCATTACTTTAAGGCCCTTAACCGTGGTTTAGAATTCATGCATAATTGTATCCGCTAATGCACATCGTTCAATGAATTTATTTGTTATTTATACCACGACTGTGACGTCGGGCTAACTCAACGCCATGCTAAATTTCCGTAGGTTAAATCCCGTTAACCAACACCGGAAGTGTGCGTCATCGCAAAAAGTTTGGGTCATCAAGTTACCCAACACTTATTGACACTTCCAGATCACGCGACCAGGAACGCACATACCAACAACCAAATACAGCATGTAAAAAAAGAAAAAAAAGGAACGCAATAAAAACGTAAAAAACGAATTACTTAAAAAGGAATGATATCCCATCCCGACAAACTCTTATATGTCTGGCCTATAAGCTATTCACTCTGCGTTAACTCCCCCCCCCCCCCC
>JAHWFP010005211.1:11080-31303 GCA_023313725.1 Lithobius niger | reverse complement strand
ATTCCGAAAAGCTTAGAAAACACAAGCGAGCTGGCTAGTGTGAAATACGGCGAAACAAAACACAAACACGTTTTAATAAGGACGCCCACGACCTTTGCATACTCGACCCGGGCCAATGATCGCAGCAGTTGGTTAAAAACCAATAACCGCTCGCTTCTAACCAATAACTATTACTTAATCCCAATTTTTGACACAGATAAGATTTGTCGATGTTTTCCGTACGGAATATAAACGAAGCTTTCATACGAGACTGCGATTTTGCGGTTTACTACGTTGACATAGTGGTTTACCTTTGAATCGGTGACAGTCTGTTGTCACTTTTACTCTTAGTAATAGTCAGGAAATTTTTCAACTTAGGATAGTAAGTTCAGATATCAAGAACCCAAATGGTTTTTGGGTACGTAGAAATCTCCTTTACTTTTATTTTACGAGTTAAATATTAGCTTTAATTTAACAAAGAACAAAGAATCGTTTAGACAGAAGACGAGATATGGACATTTGTAGGAACCTCAGTTTAATAAAACTGACATTTGTGACCTATATGCCACAACTTATGGTGACCACCAGATGTTTTGTTAACTTGCTACTGACCATTTACAACATCAACCAACAATTTTTAGGATACATCATGTTGTGAACACAACCCCATCAAGGTATGGTAATAGACTAATAACCACATATTCACATTTTAATATAAAAAAATGCTTTTAAAACATTGTCAGTCTAAATGTACTTTCACATAAAACAAAAAAAAAAAAGACTAACAACATACCTGTCCGAGCTCCTAAATCATCGTCTAACAGAATAAAGAGATCTTTCCAAAACAAAGAAATACTGGTGTGTTGATAAACTGTGTGGTGGGTATAGTGGTTTTGATCAAAGTCATAGTTCTAAAGAACTTTATTGCTAATTATTATGCTACACAAGCCTTAGTCCTGCAAGAATTGTTTTTATCATTAGGCCAGATGGAGTACAGAATGAATGAATATTGATACGTTGCTTTTCAATACATGTACACACACAAAGTACAATAAAAGGTTTCATTTACCATACATTCTAAAGTTTGGACTAAATGTGTGTATCCTCATTGAGGTGTCCTATTAATCATGACAATAAGGTTCCAGCATAGGCTTAGCTCTAAGGCCAAAACTACCTAATTCTATACCTACATGCTCAAGTGCGTTGTACAAACATTAATTTAGTGTACTCAGGTGTGGACCCCAAATTTTTCCCGTGAAGTCTAGTTCAAGTCCACTTTCGGGGTAGAGTTTGTAGGTTGTTAATAATTTCCATAGGGCCTACGCTAAATCACTTTTTTCTGTATCCAAAACACTACACAACTTTATTTAATGCATCTTACGAACTACGGGCTCTTTGATTTGGTATACACGTTACAATTGATTGTATCACTTAACTACATGACATATTCCACATTTTTTTTAATATTCCACATTTTTTTTAAAGCATTCATTCTATAAAATTGAAGTAAAAGCTTTGCAGCAATTTATAAGAAAAACCTCAAAATACCAGGGGCACCTGGTCGATTTTTATTTTACTGCCTAACAAAAAAAAAAAACATTACCTGGAATTTTACCATGCGCTTTCCCTTACGCTGTTAGTCTAGAGATTAAAGTTATGGACCCCACCAGTCTCGCAGTCCAGTGCGCATCTCTTCTGCACAGCCCTTCAGGCCTTCCTGGAGATGTTATTAAAGAAAACCTTATAGCATGGAAAGAGGAAGTAGACTCGTAGGGAGACATCAATGGGATCTATTGACACGAAACCCGCACATATCACCTGACTGGGCTAGTCCCGTCAGACGGCCAAAGATCTGCTATTCTCATTCATTAGTGGCTGACTCATGCCGACATCACGGCAAACAAGCGTGGCTCGTGGTACAAGTTAGTGTAGATGTGGTTGGGTAACGTGGATAGCTGACCCAGTAATGCGGAAGGTCTGGTCCTCAGGAACAGCTACAGTTGTCGTAAACACTTTTTTGCTTGTTGGCTAGTGCCAGTGTGGGAACTCCCCGCCTGAGGGGCTTGTTTCAGCCTGTTCGGTTGCTGTCTTCAAAAAGCAACTCTTCAATCAACCGTTACACAATGTTCTAAAGCACCACTTATCCTAATATCCTACTTTTAACATGGGACCAGTGTTAGTGGCAAAATATTGCCCTTATGTGCTCCCAATCTCTTTTTTTCTGTGGGTAAACATTCATAATTAATTATTATTATTAAGAGACTGGGTTACTGAACTAGGAGAAGCCCTCCCTCCCCCCGATGATGAGGGGCCTGCAAGACAAAGAAGACAAAGGCTGTCTTGGCAGAGGTGGATATTTCCGCTTGTAGCTGAAGGAGCAAAGGGCGTCATCCATGAGCGCAGGTGGTCTCTTTCCTTTGAAAGTGGTTCGTTTGGATGGTTGACTCCCGCCAAAGGCGGAGGACTGGACGAACGAGGAGATGATCAGAAAGACAATTCGAGCAGCGCTTCCGTGGTGAGGAATGAACGACGTGTCCTGTATTCAGGATTGGACGCACAACCTGACCGTGAGGACAGGTAATATTACGGTCGTTTCCAAGGTAGCCCCTTCAGTAGCCGAAGGGAGAGCAAGCGAAGGCAATGCGACTGAAGTACCAGACGAACGACGCTAGATCTCGGACAAGTAGAAAATCCAAGCATGGCGGTGAAAGAATGTCCACCGAAACTGGAAAGGGAGAAGGTGGCGGAGTAAGTAACCCGAGCCAGGCCTCCCTCGGTGTGCAACCGCAGTAGCACAGACCACGGTAATAACCTTCCAGGAGCGATGAACAGCACGTCCGATAAGTTCGGACCGAAGAAAAGATGACACGTCGGTCACTCGCGACGCTTTATGTGACGGGGTGGGCACGGACTGGTGGGTTCCATAACTTTAATCTCTAGACTAAGAGCATGAGGGAAGGAGAATACTAAAATTCCAGGTAATCAATATTTTCGTCGGCATACAGAAATAATTTTTTTTAAACGTAAACTGGTTTGTATCTGTAAGGAAGTCATTAAGGAAACAGGATATTTTTATTGCACATCCCGCACCGATAAGAACAGGCTGATAGTTGTACAATGATCACGTTCATAAGGTCAAGAAGTTCAATATGGAACAGGGAGTAAACCATCTGTTATCGACAAAAAAAAATTGAGTTGTTTAGGTTTATATTAAATATTTTATTCACTGTTCACGACCATCTTGGAAAGGAGATTTAGTACACACTACACGGGTGTTTTGATAGACACTATTTTTTACAACCCAATAGAAATCACATCTCACACACGCAACAGAAATAACTAGTTTGATTGCAGTTTTCAGATCCATGTTAAATGCTGCCATACTTCAATAAGTTTTGTTGTACAATAGCATAAGGAAGTAGGTTCCATGTGAAATGGTTTGGGGTGGTACGGCTTACTCTCCACCAATATCCCACAAACATTTGCAGCGGGTATTTCAGCTTGACCACTCAATTTTAGGACACTAAATGTTACTGCATCAGAGTAAATTACAATGGCACACTAGTGGAGTTCAGTGATTGCAATCTATAGGAAGCTTTCTATTACTACAATTTTCTGAGACATTATATCTATTTTGATTTGCACTCATCTTCAGCAAGTCTAAGATATTAGATCTTCCGGAACTCGATGTGACATTATCCTGCGAATTTTTGATAGCTTTAGCAAGTTGGTGGTATAACTGCTTCACATCTGTCTTCCTCGAGCACTAAGTTTAAGATGGAAATGGAGATTGGACTGAAACTTAGTGCCTGAGGAAGACAGATGTGAAGCAGTTATACCACCAACTTGCTAAAGCTGTTGAAAATTCACAGGATTTTGTCACATCGACTTTGGGAAGATCTATTATCTTGAACTTGGTGAAGATGAGTGTAAATCAAAATAGACATAATGTCACAGAAAATGTTGTATTCTTTCATCGTAAAGAACTCCATCATTTGTTTACTGATATCACTACAATTTAGTTGATTACTGACTGATTTAACAAAGTGTTGGAAATGATGAAAAATGCTGGCAATTACCAAAGAAAAACCTTTGAAGTCGGATATCCCTTATTATGCACACCAATGGAACTGAGTGATGGATGCCAAGTTACAAGGTTTTTAAGTAGATTTATTTTCATAACACTGCAGTTAAAACAGATTACCGCCTTGTAAACATGCATCTCTCTTCTTCTAATGTAGACAAATAAATTAACATTGTAACGACACATTTTTTATACAAGTGATGGTTTATCGAAAATGGCAAAACCTGTGTGGGTTGTAATGGATGCAACTCTGAAGTTCACCTTATTTAGGGTATCTGTGCTCCACTCTTCCCTTGCCCAAAATGCTACAGTTCCAGAAAGAGACGCGGCAACTAAGCAAACATTAGTTCCATTCTTATGTTTTAAACAAATGCTGTCATCCATAAGTTAGTTTCAATTAGTCTGCGAACGTTCCATTCGGTGTTCTGCGCAACATATGAATACGAGCCTGTTACAAAAGTTGTTCACTTGCACTTCCTGCTAGAATGTACTTACAGGCTGCTTAAAACAGAATGATATTCCACCTTGCAACAAAGCCACTTTCCATACCTCCTATTAAAACCATTTTGTTTAACCAACAGCAGAATTATAGTACCATTAGCTACAATGTTTTATAACCATTTCATGTGAAACCTACCTACAATAAATAGGTTTGCTTGACACAATAGACACTGCATCATAGCAATAATAGCAGCGGTTGAGCATCTGATACAGTCACAACACACAGCTCAATAATAATAATAATAATAAATCTACATACAATACTGTATATACAACGTAATATACATCCAGTAATGTCATAAGAACTCACTTGGTAAGTTTTCCATCTATAGACTAGACAAGTGATGGCAATACATTAGCTTCACAAGAAACGATATGTACATTCTACTTGACCGAAATTTCCTCCTTTGGCTACTTATTATTGGCAAATTCTGTCTAAGAATTAACTCTACAAATCAGTACTGTAATTATCTCTTCTTTCACGTCAAGCTCTTCTTCAAGATCCAAACAAACAAGGCTTTGTTTCTAGGCCAAATTGAGCACAAAGAAATCAACAGACAAATAAATATGAAAACTATTTAAAGTTCGTTGTACAAAATAGAAAAATCATCACACATTTGGGAACGCTTGGTCTTGTTGCACCTAACAGCATCCAACAAAAAAGTTTGAGCTCAAGACCTTTGACTACCTATTGCCAAAGACTTCAAGTTGCTTTATGACCGCAAATACTAGAAAATAGGATGAAACTATGAACTTTAATCTATATATGTCTCACATCCCAACAAAATAATTCGTACCAAACCAAGATGGCAGGGACAATTTCAGTAGGATGTGTGGGAGATGAGCCTAACAATTTTCAAGATGGTTTTCACTACACAACAATGGCAAACAGCATTGCTACAGGAACCTGACAGTATAACACATTTAATTTCTGATTTTAAAAAAGTAAATGGAGAATCGAACGAAACGAACCTATCACATTATCAAAAAGCAGCAGGACACATCAAATTTTTTAAGCATTGTTGCTAGTTAGATGCAAACAACACTCGTTTACAAGATTCATCACCTTCAAGTTCTTAGATCAGAATTTACCATGTTTTAAATATTTCTAAACATTTCCTACGTGTCCAACTAATGCCTCAGTATATCACAGGAAAACTGTAGCAGTAAATACATCACAGGTATGCTAATTAAAGAGTATGTGACAAACTACTGCAGTCACTGAGTAGCACTCTCTCTCCGCTTTCTATATTATGCCTACATTCACTTTGTAGCTGTTTATAGGGCGATATAAATGTCACACATTTAGGCTGCTATGCAGAAAAACAGCAATGCAACACCAATAGCTAAAGCACACACAAAAAAATAATAATCTTTTGAGACAGCTTTCAAGCAATAAACCTTTTTCTTCCATAATCTGTTTCTATTGTGGGTGTTGCAATTAGGAAAATCCAAAAACTTCAACAACTTTGCATTCAAAGTCATTACTGGAGCACAATGGCGGGTTGTTAAAAGTTTGGCAAGCTTCTGTTCGGGCAAAGCGAATATCTTCATCCAACAAAAGTCCTTGGCCATTTCTGTAAACAAGGAGGAGGGAATAATTAGATACGCCAATTAATTCCTACAAAATACTGCCACTTACAAACTAGCAACAAAGACTCCAGCTGCAATGAAAGCATCAAGCAATCAAATTATCTAGACACACACTAGTGCGTCACCGCCAAGTGGAAAGGCGACCACTAGCAGACTGTCTTTCAACTGTAATAGATTTCAGCCTACTGGTGTAAATTCCCCACGCGGTAGAAATCTTTGAAAATCGTTCAAATCAGGTGTCTTGGGTACAGTAACGAAGAAAACTTCAATATTAAAGTGTGGGAATGTGTCCTTTATGGAGTTAAAGTACCCTCAATAACGCTGTTTGTGTTACTGGCTAGCTAAGGACAGGGCTCCCGTGTTAATTCTCATAGGGTATAAAGACAAGCTAGGGAAAGTTCTCATTTCTCAATTTTGGCACACAGATGAAGAGTAGTACGGGGAAGTGCCTTTTTCTAAAATGGGGGTTTCAGCTAGAAGCACATGGGTGTGAAATGATGCTTACCATTGTTTGTATTTTCATCCAACAGTCTATTATACCATGATTACGTGTTATATGCACATTGTTTCAGTACTTAATTGTCAGAATACATTGTTGCTGCAAAGTGTCGTTGTATTATTGTCATGCAATGTTGCTGTAATATGGCATACACTATACAAGGCGTATGGGGCCGTAGCTCTGCATCTAATAAACGGCTCACAAAAATATCAAATCCCACTAAGAGACTGGGAATCTTTCATTGCAAGAAGAGTTGGAAACAAACCCAGATCGTGAGCACAGGGTCCAATCAAGTAGGAAAACTTTTTCTTTTCAAAGAAGTATGTCTTAGTAATGTGCCGAGTTTGCTGGAGACGCTAGACACATGCTAGTGTGATGCCACCAAGTAGACGATGGGCCAAGTAGATGGGATTAATATCAATTAATATCAATTAAAATGATTGAGTGAGCAATTCCAGTTTCATTGCGTGATTAACATTAACCTCGGAGGGCAACTGAAGGGGGATGCGCCGACTGAGTGAGCAAAGCGAACGAAAATCAGCGTTTGTTAGCCAGTGCACTCAAAGATGGGCTTGAATAAACATATTCATGCGAAACGTGGGCATACAATAAACCAAACCGGATCAATTTGGCCGACGTAACGGATAATTGGGAAAAGGCAAATGTGAAAATTATGAACGAGCAAATTTATAGACATAAAATTCTTCCAGACAATAAAGATAGAGGTGACGATTAGACCGTGTGATCTTTTGTACATTCACTGGCCTATGAAAGTTGTGATATCCACCCAAAACCAAAACTAGTATAAGAGAAGCTGCCAAGTTTCCAGAAATGGTCAGCCTTTAAAAGTAGTGATATCATTCAACCAAGGAAAGGCCGCCAAGGTTAATCCTATTAGCCAGGTTAATCGCACCTACTAATACTTTGGACATTAAATGAAAACTTGAAGATTGCTACCGCTAGTAGCAATGTTCTAGTTTTCATTTAACTTTCAAATTAATAGTAGGTGCGATTAACTTGGTTAATAGACTTAACCTTGGTGGCCTTCCAATGTTGAATGATATCACTACTTTCAAAGGCCAACCATTTTTGGAAACTTACGGCTTCTCTTATACCAGTTTTGATTTTGGGTGGTTAATTATTTAAGTGTGCTAAGCATTTTTTTTATTAAAAAGAAATTCCCCTGGTTTGTTTTGAGTACATACTATTTCAGAAAAGGCTTGCCAACTAAATACTACCACTGGTGCATAGGTAGCTGCAAGCACTGAGCCATCAGATTTGATAGGCGTATTGGTTCCGGCTATACCTCTCCGTCTTCTACAGACCAGGGTTCGAGCCTGGTTAAAGTAGCACTGTCACCGACTAAAAGTTTGGTGAATCTGGCAATGTCTAGCACCATCTACTATTATCTAGCACTTGCTTGCATCAAGCGAAGGAATGCACACTACCGGTTTTTTTTGTACGTCCTCAAGCACCTGGGTACAAGCTGTAAAGGTTAGCAGTATTGCTGCCACTAGATGGCGCCACGGTATTTTCGTACGGTTTTCATTCGGTGATCGGTCCTCTTTAAGTGTAAATGCAAAGGTTTTTCTCTGGTTGTTTCCCATCCATTGCACGATGCAAAAACACAAGTCTCCGGGTATCTAGGATGCGCGACAAAATCACTGTCAACGGACAAAATCCGATAACTTAATTTTTTGTTCACTTGAAAATATTTTTTAGCAGACAACTTTAAATTCTTAACCCATAACCACCTGAAAGAACTTTCAGACCCTTTTTTTAGATTCCATATGGTACTTGGGTCGGTTCTCGGATTCGAACCGGCATTCTCTTGGTTTGGAGCCGACGACGCTGACCACTGGGCTGTGACTGCCCGCTTTGCTTGGGGTCCCTGGCCCCTCACAAAGCTCGCGCTGGGACTTAGTTTTTCGCTGTTATACGTTGAAGGCGTATGGTCGTATCTAGGCGGTTATGGGTTAACAGGCAATTTTACTTGTCGTTTCTTACATTAGTTTGCATTCTGAATACCAGACTGTTTGGTACGAGGGTTTCTTCCAGTATTCTGGCATCCTTACTCATGCAACAAAAAACAAGTGACACGATGGTGGTTCCTTTCACTACATCTGCCACTTGGACCGATAAAAAGATATAAGCTTACTGGTTGACACCGTCTATTATTATCATTATTATTATTATTGGCGGAGCGAACGTAGCGGACCAAATTGCATAATGTTGGTCGGTTGGTTGCACTTTTGTAGTCCAAGTGGAACCCAAACGACGGGTAGGATTGTAATGAAATCTGGTACATTGCTTTAGTATTGCCGAGCTAAAATTTGCCTAAATTGATCAATTGTAAATGGACCAATCATCGTAGAAGAAATTACACTTTTTCGTATTTATTTATTTATTTATTTGTTGTAATTTCGTACGCTGTATGTTCAAATATTTCACAAACACCGAGTTTCACAAATTATTGACGAACAGTACTGGAAAATATTCGCGTTCGTCTTCTTCCGGCCTTTATAAGCTGTTAGTTTTTGTTTACCTACATCATCATCACAACTGCAGTTGTCTGCTTCTAGATCCAAATTTGAAAACACCGTTTTTTGCCCCTGATATTTGGAAGGCTGGTGTGTTTTCCAACGATGTGAGAACTGCATGGTTAATCTGTCGTGCAACAGGTGAGTGATAAGTGGGAACGAAGGGGGCTGAAGATTCATGATGGAAGAATCACATTTTTCATAGTGCCGGATGGAAAGTGATTCTACGGCACGAAAATGGAGGTCCCAACTTGAGTTTGATTTAAGAAGGGTGGTGGTCTTATTCCACCCAATATTGTGTCCCGTTTCAGTGTGATGGAATGCGTTGCCATTTTCTTGCAGTTCATTCTTAGTGTCGGCCATGTGCTCTTTCAGACAGTTGTAAAGCCCTCTCCTTGTCTCGTCAATGTAAACAGCATCGTATTCCTCACAAGGCAGTACGTATACTTCTCTGGTAGTCTTGGGCGCGAGTGGTGCTTCCTCATCCTCTCCTTTCTTCACTGTGTCTGCTTCAAGTGGAAGTGGAGGTTCCGGTTCTGGAATCCTAGACTTATTCCTAGTCTACAGCTGTGTGTTGCGTCTGTCTGTGCCACACGACAGGTTCACGACAGGTTTTTGTTCACGACAGGTTTTTCTTTGAATCGCTGCTGCACGTCACAATGTGAGCCCTGGTTGAAGAGTGCCTTCAAATGTCTACCTCTCTTAAGGAATGTTCTGCAGTTATTTCTAGGTAGAACATTTTGGATAGGTTCACTAACTCTTTTGACGTAGGTTAGAGACACTCTTGGAAAATCTTGCATCCTTCAGATGTTGGATCTTTGGTGTGCGACTCGGAGCGCTTTGGATAGCCTTGTTTAGGAAGCCTGGTGGAAAGTTTCGCAAAATGTACCTCGCCTTGGCCTGCTGGAGGTGAGCCCACGCTGTTTGTCGGTTGGAAGAAGTGTTAACAATTCTCACCAGTTTGTTGAATGCTGCCGCTCTCAGCCGAGCTGTCGGGTGTCCATACTTGTACGAGATACCGCGGTCACTGTTCCTGGCTTCCTATATGGCTGGTATTGCAAGCTTCCATTCGTTTGCCGCAAGATCAACACATCTAGGAAAGGGAGGGTACCATCGGTCTCCCCTTCACGTGTGAAGGAGAGATTGGGGTGCCAACCGCTAAGATCACGCAAAAATACATCAGTCTCGCTCTTCATGTGAATGGAGGCCACATCATCAACAAACCTGGCCCAGAGCTTTGGACGACTCTGGGCGAACTCGTCAAGGTGATGGAGTAAAGAGTTCCGCGATGATGGGGGAGCATGAGTACCCCATTGGTGCCCCTTTCGTCTGTAAGAAAATGTGCCCTCGGAACTCGAAATAAATGGCCTAGAGGATGACTTTCAGGGCTCCCTATCTTGTTGGGTGATTCCCATCAGGTCTGCTGACTTCGCAAGCATGTACACAATCAATCTGTGAGACAGGCTCGGAAATAGTTTTTGAACATCGAACGAGCACAAAAACCTCGTCTTCTTCAAGCTGTACCTCGTCCTCTTCAGGCTGCACCTTCTGGCGCTTGGAAATCAAATCAGTTCCTGGGAATTCTTGAGCCAGTGGGTGCCCCTCAGCAACTAGCCAATCAACTTTCCGCATGGGTCCTCCCTTTGCAGCAGTGATGAGGTGTAAGGGGTTCCCCTCTTTGTTGAGTCTTCACCTGTGCAAAAATAGTAGGACGCTTCTGTGGTCCCTTTGGATTGAGTCGAAAGTGCTCCACTCTTGTGCCACGTAGCAGAAAAAGTGCGACGCACGACGTACATCGCAGAAATGTTATGCTCCCTACAGAAAAAATTGGGAGCTTAGATGAGATAAAAAAAAACGAATGTAGGCCTAATAAAGTATCTACAGTTTGTTTCAAATATTTCTGGCAGCTTCCAGCCTATTACTAAACTAAATTTATCCAAGAAACTGAAAACTTTTCAGCTCTACCGCTCTTGCCTTCACCCTCCCTGTCCTTATGTGCAAGTGGACTCGGCGAACGGAGTTAACACGAGTACGACTTGATACGGAGTTCCCCGCACAGGTACGCATAGAGCACGACGTACAGAAAAGGGAAAAAAAATCTGCTTTGCCCTGTGATGTTTGGAGTTTACATTGAAAATTTATGTTGCAAGTAGACTTGTTGCATCTCAATCAGTCCCCTACGCTTTCTTCCCCTCCCCTTCCCTCCCAACTACACTATAGTGGGAACGGTCCATGTGTGTTTAGATTGCACACTTGCAGTGAAGGGAGGTAGGAGAGAAGGGGCATGAGGTTGAAATCTAACATGCTACAACGTAATTTTCTTTTTCTTTTGGTTATGCCTTGCATCTAATAAAACTTTACTTTCGTATTAATGAAAACGGATTTTTTTTGGTGGGGGGTATTTTTTTTTCGTTTCACCCTTGTCGTGGGGGGAAGGGAGTGTGGTTATGGTGGGTGAGGGGACTAAACATAGGACAAAATGGTTTTTGAAAGAATATTCCAATACTATTTTTCCATATTCTTCCCCGATCCCTATTAATGTTTGAGTTGTAGGGCAAAAACGCCTACAAGTTCATGCTGATCACCGTCACACCCCCCACCCCCCTCCTTCGGCAGAAAATTCACTCTTTTGAAAATTACGTCGCAGAAGTATCAGGACTTTCTGCTACTGGGCTCTTGTCCTTCTGCAATCTCAACAGTCGCGCATGAATCTGGTTTTCGGCAATTCCCAAACTTGAACGGGATCTCTTTTTACAGACCAGTTGTGCGTATATCCAGCAGCACACTCTGGTCGTAATCGGATCGGTCTAAGATGAGGGACTATAGCTTGATTTGCCCCCCCCCCCCCCCAAATGTGCCAAACTATGTTTGTGAAGTGTTTGAACATATAGTGTACAAAATTCCGTATATTTTACTATGAAGGTTAGGCTTAACAGTAGGACGTCGATGAAGAATGAGTGTAAATTGTGATTGACGTCCTACTGTTATAGCGTACAGAATTCCAACATAATGTCATCCCAATTTTAAAGTGATTCGTCACACAGTTTCTTTTATTTCTAACACTCACCATCGTGAATTTGGAATCCGGAATAGTTACGTTAATCGTACAGCTGTTAGCAACAAAATCATGCACATCAAGCTGAACGCATGAAATTTGGTTCACAAGTTCATTCTTACTAGTAGTACAAATCGAACCAGCCACGGAACCTCCATGAAGTTTCAACAGACAATTTTCACTTGAGTGGAATTATGCCATCTGTCTTCATCAGCCTTGTCAACGTTTCGTTTCTGTACTCTTTGGGCACAGCAGCCTTTTAGTTAATTCAGTAACATGTGTTTACTGTTTAACCTATCTAAAAATATTGGCTTACCATAGCAACATACGTTACAGGTTATTGATTTCATTATCTTTTCAAGTCACTTACCCTCCTCCTATCGTTAGCATGGTTGCATCTCCTGCCATGAATAATTCTTCAGCATGTTTTAAGCCGCCAGTTTGTTGAATCCCAACCCACGGATATTTTCTGGCCTTAGGAGCAATAGTGAACATGAACGTTTCACCAGTTCCAAAATAAGTATGCTTTTGGCCACACTCATCCTTGACTTTACGCTGGGCCCACCTCGTCGAGCAATATGCTCCCAAAATCTGCAAACAAAGTAAATATCATGGGTCAATAAATTAGTGGTATACACCACACACTTGACGAATTGATGTGGCAATGTGTCTGCACGAAATGAATTATTTAGATTTACATCCCAAATATAAAACTAACACACAAAAATGGCTACCCTTTAAGTCTATAGGTATGAAGTTTTTAAACCAGTCCCAGACTTGTGGGCCATAACCTATATCATATGATTTGGTCCCAGACAACTATTGGTTTTCTGTGGACTTGTTGCATCCCAGTCAGTACCCTATGCTTTCTTCCCTTTCCCTTCCCTCCCAACTACACTATAGTGGGAACGGTCCATGTGTGTTTTGGAATGCACACTTGCAACTGAAGGGAGGTAGGAGAGAAGGGGGAATGAGGTTGAAATCTAACCGAATGAAACCTAAGCCCCAAAAAATCTTAGTGAATGCTTAGTTGTGCTTGTAACCATTGTGCTGTTGTCTGTGTGTTTAGCTTAGTTCCAGATATCACAACCAAATAAGTAATCAAATGTGCTGCACCACATGAAATTGTGACCGAGTTCATCTGTTACGGCTCATCCAAGTTAGTGATCGGTGCAACAACAATAAGGCCCTATAAAAGAATTAGTTCCTTTTAGGCCCTTCTAGTGATTTTTTTTAACCGTTAAAAAAAAAAGAAAAGTGATCTACTGTGAAAAATTTGTGACAAAGATGAAGTTGCGTGCATTGACAAATTATTTAACAAGAGTCGTGTTTAGTTGCAACTTTAAAATCAGCAGTTAGACATTAATTACATTGATATGGAATTAATTACCTTGATAGGGAACAGAAAGCACACAATAGATAGCCACACTTACCCAAGTTCAAACAGAAACAAAAAATAAAATGGCTGGTCGCCGGGTGACTTTGAACGTAAAAAAATATGCCCAATAACTAAAAATAGTTTTTCCCTAAAAAGCCCATTTTGTCGGCCCTCCTGTCAGACCGGCTGAAAATGGTTTCTTTTGTCTACACAAAATATACATAACCTGTTAATTCTAGCATTAGTTCCACGAACGTTGCGTTTCCCTGGAGGTTTTTCGGTGCGTTGTAGCCGCCGGCGTCGTAACCAGATTGCGCATGCGCAGGCGCATCTATTAAAGCGCTTTTGTGCCTTCGTTCGGCATTATTTTTCCTCTGTTTGTCAGGCAGTGACTCAAGAGGGGAGGTAGGGCGGGTTTGGTTATGTATCTTTTTCTTAGACAAAAGAAACCATTTTCTGCGGGCCTGTCAGGAGGGACGGCAAAATGGGCTTTCTTATTGTCGGCAGGAAAACATACATAAACTGTTAATTCTAGCATTAACAGACCCAGATCTCATCAAAGTTAGGTGGCGGGCACCACCTTGACGGATGCCTTACGGGTTACAAGGCGGCTCTCCCCCTAAAATTTTTCCCAAACTTCGCACTTTATTCAAAAAATGAAAATGGGAATTTGGATCTCTTTTGTAAAATGTGGTGGCCCTGAAAAGAGTCGTTTATTTAGAGGTGAGGGCCTTGCTTCCGTCTTCTTCATCTGGTCTTGCTTCAGCTTCATTTCTGAGTGCTTAATGGGGGTTGGATTACACATATGGCTGCGACGATTGGGCCAAGACGATGTAATCCATCGGCTTGATTCTTCATCTCTCTGAAGTAGTGGGATGTAAACACGAAGCTGTTTCGCCATGATGCTGCTGCTAATACGTCTGCTATCGAGATGGAGTTGTGGAATCCTCAAGATGTGGAGATCGCCCTTAGCTCATGTGCTGTTATTCTGATGCCATTCTCCTCGCAGTTGATGATGGATTCTTCGTAGGAACTCTTGATTGCCTCTTTGATCCATTAAGATGGTTGCTGCAGATGTTTCGCTGAAGCTTCTTGCTGTAGGTAAGAAGAGATGATTTCTTCCTTTGCGTGTTTCGTCGTTTGTCGTCCTCGCGATGCAGTAGCAAAGTACACGAACAGGGCAGAGTAGTCTTTCAGGTTCCTGTCCTACTAGGGGGATCAATGCCGGGATGATGATTGGTTTCGACGGTTCACAAGGCCGTTGAGTTTTCGCATGGAAGTCAGCTCTTGGTGTCAGGGTTACTGAAGAGAAGTCTGGCGCGAAGACGCAGTAAGCCCGGTGGGCTGATAATGTTTGGAGAATTTGCCACATTGAAGACTTGCTGCCAAAGTTACCAAGAAGACGGTCTTCCTTGTTAAGATGTTGGTTGAACTGTTGGCTAGGGGTTCGTAAGGTTCTTTTAGGACAGCTCGGTGAACGACCGACAGGTCCCATTGTGGAATGGTGTGTCTTACTGCTGGAAGATCTCGAAGGATTTTTTATGAGTGATGAGATGCGATAGTCGTCTAGCAACTTGGGAGTTGCCAGCCGCCCTGAACACTATGTTGTTGGCTGAGCAATATACCAATATTGTGGAGTTTTTCAGGCCTTAGGTGAAAAGGGTGGTGAAGAATTTCAAAAGTTTGGCAATGGGGATCGACAGGATTGATTTCCCTTCGATTACACCACTGAAACCCTCTTGTCCAATCACTGTCGTAGATTGTGTTGGTTGAGGATTTGATGACCTTGCTTGCAATGTGGGATGCCTTGTCTCCATGAATGCCAGCCTTCTTGAGTAGTCTGAGGATAGTAGCCACCCGTGCACGCAAAGCGCGTTGAGATTTGAGTGGTGTTTGGTTCCTTTCTGTTAGGACAAGAGATCTTGTGTCTGTAGAAGGCTTCTTGGTGTGTCTATAGTAGTTTTAGAAGTTGATGGAACCATGCTGCTGCAGGTCAATTTGGTGCTTGTCAGAAGCAAGAGGCTTCTTGACTTTTCTATCTTTCCCAGAACTTGTGGAAGAAGTTTGAATGCAAGGAAGAGGTAGGCGTAAAGGTTTTCCCATGGGAACGTTAGGGCATCCACGGCTATTTGTCGTCCAGGACAGGGCTGATAAAGTGGGGAAGTTTGGCATTCTGCTTCGTGGCGAATAGGTCGATCATCAGGGTGACCCAGGTGTTGGTGATCTTGGTCTCGGTTGGTCCAGAGGCCTGGCGTCTGGTGTTCGCAGATGTAGGCTCCCCAACCTTCCAGTTACGCATCTGTGAGAAGGTGAAGGTCTGGTTGAGGTTTGTGGAGTGGTACAGTTTGTGAGAGTCTTGTGACATCTGACCACCATTGAAGAGTCTCCATTGGAAAGTCACAGCTTGTCGACTTTCATTGATGAGGACATGTTTCGGGGCCCCACGAGTCGATTCAGAAGTGGTGGAGTGGCCACCTTATCCATCTTCCGTAAGGGACAAGATTCACCATGGAGTCTAGTTTTCCACTGAACGAGTTTAGTTCTTTGAGGGTGTGATGTGGCTGGCTTCGGAAATTCTTTATCTTGTCTGGGGATGGCACGACTGTTGCAGATCTTAGATTGAATGAGACCTCCAGAAAGATGAAATCTTAAGATGGTTGAAGTCTTGATTTCATGTGGTTGACGCCGAAACCCAGACTGTTGAGGAGTTTGATGGCAAAATTCCTGTTGTTTTGGAGTCTGGCTGGATCTTGGTTGTTAAAAGTCCAATTATCCCGGTAGGCGCTTGCTTCCATTTGATGTTGATATAAGTGGCACAATATACGCTTGAGGACCAGCTTGAAGATTCCGGATGCGGCATTTACTCCGAATGGTAGGCACTGGAACTGGCAAACTTTGTTTTCATACATGAATCTGAAGTAATGTTGAACTGACTTGTGGCTTGGGACAAGGAGATAAGTGTTATTGAGATATTCCTAGGACCACCTTAGGATGAGCCTTGAGGTTGGGACGAATGGAAGGAAAGAAAGGACTGGTTGGAGCGAAAAGTTTGGTTGTCTTCGTTCAGACGATTAGTTGATGCCGAAAGCGGTGGTGGTGGAGCTGTTCCCTAGGGTTCCCTCTACCTCTGCGGTAAGATGCGGCTGTCACGTTCCTGAAAGCAAAAGGATGAACAATCTCTTCCCTGACAGCTGGCTGCTTTGGGGGAGCCGGGGATTTCACTTGTCCATTTAGATACGGAGCGAGGTCCAGCAGTTGACCGGTGAATAACTTGGAGGATGCTAGTAATGACAAAGACTGCACCGATACCAACTTTATCGATCCGATACCGAACCGGTTTTAAAAAATTTCCCAATAACGGTACTGATTATCTAAAATTTTATCCCTAATCTTTCATCAATGGTGTATTTTTCTGCAAAAGTGGAATAGTGTATTAAAAGCCCAGTTGAAGCTAAAGCCCACCCCCTAAAATGCTTTAAGTCACAATCATGAAATAGTGGAGTTAAAGCCCACCCCTCAAATTGTCGTTTTTGTACGAAAAATTACCTAAACGTTATATGATGTGACTAAAGATACTACTGCTTGCTATGTTTACTGGCCCCTTCTCCCTTCCTGTAGTAATAGTGGACTCTTCCTTTAGCTCCTAGCACCTGCACAAGGCATCTCTCACCTAAGCCTCCTCCCTTCTTCACAGCAATTAAAAGGATGTAAAAATTGGTCTTTCAAAAGCTTCGAATTTTCTGTAATAGACGTCCAGAAAGATTAGAAAATTGATAATGCTTGATTAACCCCCCCCCCCCATTTTTGTCAAATTAACTGCATAAGCCCATGGGCATTTAATCCACGATTTACGGTAATTATTAAAAAAAAGGTTTCAATTGTAACTAACAATTAAAACATAGTTAAGAAGATACTCGGTGATTTCTTACTTTTAACTGAAACGCAAACTAAAAGTCAGTGTAAAATTCAGGTGGGAAATTTGCACATTGGGCAAATTTTCGGTGACAGAGGTCACTTCTTCAGGCCTCTCCCAACACTACACAAGTTCGCGAAAATTATTCCATGATGGGAGGAAACGGGAAATGACGTTATATACAATACAGGGTGATCCACAAAAAACGGACGACCCAACATTTTCTAAGTCCAACTTTTCCAGTTAGCACCCCTCAGAACCAGAACCTTCCGTTTCATTAGATTTAATAATTTCTGTCCTCTTCTGGTTCTGAGGGGTGCTAACAAGAAAAGTTGGACTTAGAAAATGTTGGGTCATCAGTTTTTTGTGGACCACCCTGTACATACACACAGATTCGAAAGTTGCGCTCCTCCCAGTTGGCATTGGATGTCTCGTTTTTGCTTCTAGCGGACCTTTGAAGCCAATGGTCCCATTTTGAGTTGAGGTTTGCAGATAGAGCTGGAGTCATGAGCTGTGCGAGCGTAGGGTAGGCAGGGTCTTGTATGTTCATGAGTGAAACTCCTTGATTTTGAAACTGTTTGATGGCAATTGTCTCAATGGCTTGGAGGTGTGACTCATTGGATGTGTTGCAATAGAGAAGGATGTCAGCATTCCTCCAGTCTGCCTTGTGTTTGGTTGACATTTTGTGGATAGCGATTACGTTCTTTCTGTCTCGGTTAAGTGAGTCAGTGTAGTGTTCGGATATACGGAATCGAACTCGCCGCTTAGTTTCGCCTATACAGACACTGGAACAATCTCTACGTAAACTACCTTTTTGGCTTAAAGAATGGCAGGTGGAATAAGGTTAATAGGTGAGGGGTCATGGTTGAATGGGGGTGGTGGAGGGGAGGGTGGGGTGGCCTGGATGGGTGGGAGTTGCGGGTTTTTTGAACGTGTATGGTATTTGTGTGGATGGTTGGGAAGGTGGTGTTGTAGGGCGTACGACTGGATAATGAGGTGGAACGGTTGGTGTGTTATTTTCAGGTAAGTATTATTTTCTTATTTTGTAGTAGTTTCTTCAAATTTGGAGGATTTTTAATGTAGCATTTGATGCCGATTTTGGAGAGTGCCGTCTGGATGACTTCTATGGCTCCATAAGTAATAACTTCTATTGGATTATTGGTGGGGGGGGGGGGGGCTCTTGGTTTCCATTGGCTGCTCTTCTTGATAGCTCGGTTAATAAGTTTAACGGGGAACCAAGTAGGAGATATTTCTCTTTCTGTTGTGTAAGCCTTTCTTCCGTGTGTATTTTACCAATGTGAAAGCTTTTCAGAGTGTATGGCCAATCCTTAATGACCGATTCTGCTTCCTGCTGCTATGTTGGTTTCATTGACACCTCCTCTAGAAGAACTAGCGTCTGGAAGATGGGAGGGAAATCAAGTGTCGCTATAGTTCCAAGAAGATGCTGCGACTGCTTTAACATGTGGAGCCCCTGCCACATTAGCCCAAGAAGCGGCGAGTCACAGCTAATTGTCATTCGTTGCGATGTAGTTAGGTTGATTCTCTAACGGCCGGCGTCATGTCACTGCCAAAGCATCGACTTGTCTGCATAGTTCATTCCTCAGTTTGGGGCATGTGTCAGGAAAAATTCATCCTCCCGAGGGAGTGCTGAAGTGCACGGATGGGACCTGTTACATTCCCATTCCCAACACTTATGACTGGGCCTAAGATTACAGTTACAAAGGGCCTAGGCACAACATCTGGCTCCAGGTTTGAAGCATTGAATTACACAAGGAAGAAGGGGTCATGGGCCCATCCCTTTGAGAAAATGTTCATGCATTCACCTCTGGATATTACAGCCATCTCACAATGCCTGGCTGCCAAACACGAGTCCTCAGAAAGGGACTGTTTCAGAAATAAACAGTCAACAAAGCTGAGTGCGGAGGCTTATGAAGATAAGTTCCAGGCTTCCAGGCTCCCACTTGAAAAAATGTGTTTAAGACCTCCGTTCCAAAATATCAAAGGCAACCTTCAGAGGAGAAGCGATCCTACTGACGATTACCCGATTTTCTCCTAGTCGAGAAAAGCCTAAAATGAAGGTCGATTTTGAGGCAGGATTGCAGAGAAAGGCGGAATAAATGAAACAGGTTCTCCCAATGGAAGAGGAGATGATTTTCAACAGGTGGGGCGAATTTCGTAGTCGGCATCTGAAGAACAAGTTCATCCATTTCAATTCAGTTTCCAAAAGAGTCTCTTTGGCAGAGACGAAGCTTAGTAGCTTCACCGTTGAAGCCACCTACATGAAAGCAAGCTGTTGGAGTCCCCGCCTGTGAAGATGAAGAATGGCAGGACCCGATTGGGGGGGGGGGGGAGGAAGAGGCATCTTACCAATAACCTGCATAACAATAACTCTGACCGCAAACTATGCCTGTCCCCAGACTTCAGTTCCAGAGTGGCCATCTGTCTACCCAAGGTGAAGGTAGACAAAGACTGCTAACCCCTTACCGGTAAGGGGCATAGGGAGTGGGAAGAGATGGTCATGGAAACCCCTTGGATCCCATCCTTAAACCAGGTGATAGGCGGAAGGGGGGGGGGATTTCTTCAACTACACCATTGAAAATCGATCCATGTTGCTTTCGTTTGGAATCTCAATTCTGTAAAGTTGCCATCTCTTGCTTGCTGACTGGACCGTAATTACCTAA
>JAHWFP010005211.1:0-11070 GCA_023313725.1 Lithobius niger | reverse complement strand
GGTGATATGCATCACTAGTGGCCTGCACTTACCGTGATTTGTTGTGGACGAATCACAGCGTTGGGTTGGAGGTGTAAAGTTGCCATCTCTTGCTTGCTGACTGGACCGTAATTACCTAATGACTGTAATTAGGGCTAATTATGTTGTTCTACTCGAACGAAGAAGGAAACAGTTATCAACTTTGGAATGCCGGGGTTTTCGCTACATTTCCACGTGAGAGACACGTCCGTTCCTTTTACGGAAAGTGTTTCCATATTTTGTAGCGAGAACTAGCCCTTATATTGAAGATGGTTTGGCGCGAAGGAGGTCTTTCCCAACAAGAACGCAACAAGGACAGAACTCTATGCACGAACTGTCTTGTTGGACAATTTCTCGATTCATGTGCGGATTGTTAAATGTTTATTTTTGTAAATTGCGTTATGTCTAAGGAAGAAGTAAAGAAGTTTGAATTTAACAAGTCTGCAGTGAACCCTTGAAATTACAATTCCTTGCAGATTAATCTTATTTCAAAAAGTGGAAGAAATCATTTCATCCTCGGCGATTCCAAAGTTTTACGTTTGTCGAGTTTCGTTGGAAAAGGCTAGAATCTGAGGCAGTCGAACCCTCGGATGGCGTCTCGAGCAAAAGCAAAGAGCACAACAGCACCTAGGAATCCCCCAAGAGACCAGGGATGCAATGATGCCTGCATTGTGATGAAACTGATTCGCTTTGCTCACTAGACAGGGAGGAGGCTGGCTGAACGATCGCTGCCTTGTGTGAGAGGGCCCGAATACTAGCGAACCCGGGGCCTTGAAGATTTCATATTTTCCAAATCAATTGCAGTTGTCTGCAATAAAGCCGAAAAAGAAAATTCGTTCCGTCATCACCACAAATGCGATGACGCTGAATTGGCCACCAACTTTTTCATATTTTCGTTTTTTGACAAGAATCAAAACAGAAAGGAAGTTGCTAAGACAGCATGCGTGCGCAAACAATCCCTCCGAGTATTATGGGAGGGAAGGGGGGGGGGGGAGGAGCAACTGGAGCATCGGTGATTCCCAAAGAGATTTTTCAAATCTAACCAGCGTCTGAAAACGCAATCTAAAGTCCATAATCAAAGTGCATGAAAAAAAAAACAGTAGGGCCTGAAGTAGGACCAACCTGGTGGATGCCCCATTTCATCCTCACGAATCAACGACGCAGCCAACGCTCAAGGCGGTGATACTCTACCATCTCCCAACCTGAAGCTCATAAGAGGGGAAGGGGCTACACTTGAAGAAGCACGATGACGTCCCTGTCATTGTGCCATCACGAGCCAAAAGCAAAGCAGTTTCCAAACTAAGCTTTCCACATGATGCAAGGTCACACTTACCAGAGCAAATGACGACGACCTGCCCATGGTGACTCGGTTCGGGGTCTGAAGTGCGACTAACCTTCATTTCATTCTGACATTCCTCATTCCTCCTAACGACCAAAATAGACTGGGGTCGGGGTAGCCAAATAGACCATTTTCAATCAATCCAACACAGAGTTTGCGTTTAACACGCAAACCCCTTCCTAGCAACTTTCCTGAAAAGATGATTACGATTTCCTGTCGACTATGAAACAGGGGGAACATCTGAGGAAGGAGCCGGTATGGCAATGTACAACTGAATTTGATTAACATGCCGGGAATCAAATCAGTGGCATTCAGGTGAAGGCCAAAAATCAAGCCTCTTAATCACTCGGGCAGTGACGTGCGAACAGCAACCCTGAAAATTCACAGACGACGTCGAACAGAATGGTCCTGCGAAGCCTTCAAATTAGTCATGTTTCCAAGGTCCAAAACTTGTTTTCCTTTTGTTCTACAAAAGGTGAAGTGAAGAACTGTCGAACTATTTTTCCCTCAATGGTCGAAATGCCAAGGGCGATCCGGAGCGCTCACATATGGCAATTTTTTGCAGTTGAGTTCTGTATGAGATAATCAACTTTTTGTCGAACTGGAGAATCCACATCTTGGCGTTATGGTTCGATGGCATTTTATGCTCCAGCCCTTTCTCTTCAGCTTATGAATTCTTTTCTTTCTGAAGGTTTTGTCTTTATCTGAACCCCAGAAAGTGGGTCACCTTCCTTAAATTTGACTTGGTGACCTTTTCAACCTGTTTTGAAACCTTTCACGGCCGGAACGGTTGCTCTTTGAGCTTGAGCCTTGACCGCATTTCTTTTTCCCATGCGTCTCGGCTTCTTTGTCGCCTTAAATATGTTTCAGCTCACTAGCGACAGTAAAGCTCTGTCCCTGGGACACCAGCACATGGGATTGTCACTCTTGACCCTTTACCAATTTCTAAATATTTGGTCAAAAAGTGTTCTCTACAATACATCGAGGGCTAAGAAATTCTCACTCTAAAGTGACTTTCTTTCAATTTTGTAATTATCCTATAATAAAATGGGCACGAAAATTGCGCCACGATTCTTATCATTTTAATAAAACTACAATTATAATAAAAGGAAATGTCAAACTGCCGAAGTGTTTTATGCCCAGTGCTCTTTAAATTTTTGTGAATCAGCGAATTGATACGGCTAAGTGGCGATCCGTGACGAATCGTTTTTGAGATGGTTGAGTGGCGATCCATATCGAATCGTTTTTATTCAAGTAGTGGATCGCCACATTTCTCACTTACCTTTGAGCAGTGTCATTTTAATTATCACTGTTTTCCATTCGACCTGTCACGGTTGGAAAATGTTGTGGAAGGACCTAATCAACGAGCAACATCTGTCGCTTCTTCATTCAATTTTTTCCTTCTCCTTTGCAACATTTTTTCACTGACTATAAGGCTCCAGTCTAGCTGCGTCCGTTTACCTAGTCGCTTCCACTTTTTCTTTCTTTTCTCTCTTTTTTTTGCATAAGTTTTATTGTCTCGAAGACTCCTACCCGATCATGTCAGTTTGCCTTGAAAATATGGAGGTTGTGTCTCGTCAATCATTTTCGTGTGATTGCCATCACCAACTCAACAATCATTTAGAACATTTAGGCCCTACTGCCTGCCCCAGTTTAACCGTCGTCGCCCTGTCGGCAGGGAGATGAATTCCCTCGCAGTGTCGAGGCATTATCCTAATTATTCGGCCACGATAAACTGCACCCAACTCGTTGGAGTCTCCTAATGGATTCATAGGAGAGGGAATTATTGACACTTAATCCATCCATTGTCATTACTCCTAATCCTTACGCAAGGCACAATGTGTACACTTTGACAAGGTCATAAATACAGCTTTGTCAACAACACGCTACAATGCTGTTACGCTACGAATCAGCAACATGCAAGTCATAGGTTGAAACACGAATTAAAATTATAAAAATACAAGTTCCATAGATGTGTGATCCTTATGCATGCCTAAAAACAATTTTTATATAATTAAATTTTATGAAATTGCATGCTTCAATAAGATTACAAAAATACAATTGGTTACAGCCAAGGATTGTCGCGCTGCCGAATCTGTACAGCGAGATACAGAGTTGAGGCCAGGAACACTGGTGGACCCTGTTGAACTGCCTGCGAAAGAAATTAAGCATGTCGCTGGCTACATGTTAAGTTTTTACAATAACCGAATAAAATTACAAAAAAGAAAGTCAACATTAGAACCAGACGAAATACAGCATGCCGGGTGTAAGTCTTTGGGTGTCTTAGACAAGTACGTTTTGGAAAACCAAGCATGGAGGCCCACAAAGACTTAATTGCAGCTTTCATAGCGAAGAATGGAGAAGAGGACTTAATTAGCTATTTAAAAAAGACTAATCAGTGAAGAATACATTTATAAGAGCACACTGCACACGTCCTTCCTGGACAGTGCCCGAAATGAAAGTGGGTATGCTTGCGTTATATCTGTGTGATATAAGGCACGACGCCAGTGCTCCTAGTGGTGGAGGAGCTAAACTCAATGTATAAATGAATTAATAAATCAAGCGTGTGTTTAATTTTAATCCCGGGCAATTAAAAGAGCAAATCGAAACGATTTAGCACATAATGAAAGTTAGTTTTTTGCAGACAGTAATAAACTCACTCAAGGGCGACAATAATTTTTTTAACTCACTCTTTAAAGGGTAAAAGCAAAATTTAAGGTATTTGAGCATTTATATAAACGGCATAAAGCTAATAGCTAAAGGGAAGTGTTTTCGGAATATAGTGTAAAATAACCTTGGCCTGGGAGCGCACTCACTCAATAGCCCGCAAAACCAAAGAAAATTCCACTTCCAGCCACTGCAAGCATTGGCGTTGCTGCAGCCACCCCAAGCATTAGAAAATGAAAGCAATTGCTTTCGAAAATTCATGCATGCAAGTTTTATTTATTAACAGAGTGGAAAAGAAACAACAGTACATTATGCCACAGGAAGATTTATGTAACTTTGAAATAGTTTTTTTGTGGCCTAATGCAGAGTTTGGAAACTAGAGAGGTAACACGGCAATTTTCTCACTCTAAATCAAATACCGAAGACTCGCTTTTTAAAATATGGAATTCTGTATAAAATGTAGGCACTGTACCTCATTAGCAGTAGTTTTGATAACCAACACCGTCGGTTCCCAATTGTCTACCCTGGAGTAAAAAGTAGTAAGACTGCAACCATGTTCATCAGTTGTGTACAGAAGTTGAGGTTGGTACATGGTAATGCGAGCTGGTAGCCATGACCATAATGTTAGCAACTAAGACAAGATAAAACAATTTTAACAAATTTGCAGGTGTTTCAAATAAAATTCAATACAACAATGTGTAAAATGTAAGGAATACACAACATTAAGGAACAAGGGCAAAATATTAAGATATAGTTGAATTATAATAAGTGTAAGCCCATAAAATATTGTATTTAACTATCCCATTAGTCTCAACTATGCAGTACGTCTTCGTGTTGGCCAATAAACCACAACAGTAAAATTTGATTACAAAAAGCAAACCACAGCTAATTAAATAAATAAGTAGCCTGAAATTTGTTGTGGAATGCTCAGATAAAAAGAGTCCTGCAAAGAAGAAAAGGGAAGTTGTAGTGCAACCAAGTAGAAAGTGTTAGTACTCACATTTTCAGTGGTTACTATTTTAGAGGAGAAGTTAGCAAAAGGATAGATTCCCATAGAACGAGCACGTAAAGCATCGTTATCAGTCTAGGAAGACAACAGGCAAAAGCAGGACATACATTAGACGGAACCACCACCAATTTACATAAAAGAAACAGGCCAGCAAGGACAAACACTTCAAACAACACAAACCCAAACAAGTGTTATTTTAATTATGGTAAATCACAGAGTACACCATTTTACTGCTTTTAAAGAGAAAAGCACTAACATGGTTCTCCGAAAAATAATAAAATAGAAAAGTCAAAGAAGAGAAACTCCACTCGATACTTCCTTTTATTCAGGAATGTTAATAGTTAAATACACGGAAATAGCTTATCAGGTTCAGTGCAAGTGCAGGGTCAACCTTGGTTTAATAGGACATTATCATACGTAATATCCCAAAAACTAAGGAAATTATCATAAATATTTTTTCACTACGAGTGTTTTGGCCTTTTTAAACTTAAGCGTGGGAAGCATGAGGGAAATTATCTGCCAATAAATGCGTAAGTGAGTTTAATGGGCCAAAATACGAGTGGTGAAACAAGTTTGATAATTTCCAGTAGCTCGTGGAGTATTTCGTTAATAAATGGTACGCCAATTTGCGCTAGCCTGCAGGAAATAAAATTGACATTCGTCACAGCCGACGAAGAATGTCTTATCTGCGCACACCTCAGAACAATAGTTAGAAGTATACGTAGGTTAAGTATAATGATTTCTGTAAATAAGTATTTTTATTTTAAACAATTCCGTACGATAAAATAGTATTAAGGTGAAGTATATTGCACAATGGCGCTCTGAATTTGTTGCTACGTTACACGATTAGGCTTAACGACGCAGCCCAGCTTCGCATGCAGTACATGTGGCTTGCGCCTAAGCGTTGCTAGATTACGCAAACGAATGACACAGAGCGTAATTAGAAAGAAAGCCTTCCGAATTCTTTTATGGTAGGAAAATGCATACTTTTATTTGAAATGAATGAAACAAACGGAACAGAACATGTTGATATTGTAATGTTTGATGCGAGTAACACGCGGAAATGGTATCAACTTCAAATAGCCCTGGCCAGCATTGGCCATGTTTTGCGTTACACTGTGTCGACCAACGAAAGCTACTAGATATTCGCTTACTGATTTAATTTTAAATTTAGCCAATGAACATCGACTTACAGTGTTATCACTGTAAGTTGGTTGTGATTGGATGAATTTAGTACACGATCAAGAGAACAAATTTCTGCCAAGGAAATTCTCAGTAAATCGACCATATGAGCATGAGGCTTTTATTTTAGTTTTTTATCAAAATTTTAATAAATGCGTATCGTTCAAAGGCACAGCATTTTCCATAAATGGCTATAAAAAAATGTTAGTGAAAATACAAACTTCCTTGCAATCATTATTTATTAGGGAGGGTCATAAATTTTTTAAGCCCCGTAAAAGACGTGGGGCATTTTTGGACCTCAAAAATGACACTTTCAACTGTAGAAATTTTTAAAAACATTTCAGTTTTGGGAAGAAGAGCCCCCCCCCAATGATACAAGTGTTTATATGGTTTTGAAGCAGTCAGTATTACCTAGGGCAGTTTTTACAATTGACCACCTAGAACAGGCAGACCCCCCCCCCGGGCTAAGACCAGTCCCTTTGTACTCTTAAAGTTTAGTAATATGTAATATAGCATTGTGCCTTCTTTGTCTTACAGTACTTAATTTTATGCTGAATGCAAAGAACTGGTTTCAACTAATAATTAAGAGGACCAATTGTTTAGTAAGCAATGACACGAAGCAACGTAAACAATTATTGCATGTATCAACATTTTCACGTAGTGAATAAAACCAACGCCGATCAGCGGAGTTTTTGGCATGCGGGCGGTCCTGTTAAACAAGATATTTTATTTATTGCCCAAAAGGGAATGGGTTAGGGCGTTGACAGGCCAAATCACAAAGTTAAAAGATGTGGTCATGATCATTACCTATGTGATTTATAGTGGAGTACAAACTTTAATAGACAACTATTTTACTTTTTATTTGTTTTCTTATGGTTGAAAGGAGTTATTTATTGGAGTTGTAAATTGGCCCAAATGTTCTGCGTACACATAAAAATAACTGACAATTTTCCAGTTCAAAACAATACAAGCTATACTAGCCTTAGTCAGTGAAGGTTTGAGAGAGCACAAGTAAACAAACTACCAAACAGCACAATGTAAACCAAAACTACCAGATGTTGCACGATAAATGGTTGGAATGAAATTATTGCAAATGTTTACACAAAATAATGCACTTCTTGGCCTGCTAATTAATGCATTCAGGTCATGAGAATGTATTTTTAAGTAATTGTACATTTTCTCTTTTTGTCATCCACTTTGTAGTCACAACAAGTAAATCAAAATGCCCACGCACGAATTGATGCGGTCAGTAAATAATAAAAAAGCAGAACCGGGCCAAACAGTATTATCCAACAATGTGGTAATTAATTGACAAAATAAAAATAGGTACCAATTAGTCAGGCTGCACCGAAACCAACTATACTGATACGATATATATACCGATCCAGTTTTAAATATTTTGTCAATACCGGCAAGATTCTGACAACAAAAATTTAACGTCAATTTTTTCTTTTATCAACTATCATAATATGGTGATGTTTTCTTAAAGTGTCCAACAAGTATTACAATTTAAAAAATGTTTAGATGGTAATCAACAGTCAAACATAGCTAGAGAAATATTCAGTGATTTCCTAAGCAAAACCTCACAAATTGCGGGTCTTTATCACGAATGGTTCCAGAGTTATCAAAATTTCAGCGTGCAGATACCACCAGTATTGGTGACGCTTTAGTCAAATAGTTAATAGTTTAAAATGTAAACCATTCTTATGAGTATCATGCACACCTACCTCGTGAATGTTGAGTGTGTGAGATGCCATTTCAATATTAAGTTGAGACTGAGAAGTCGGAATACCTTCCGTTGACCGAGATTTAATCATCCCATTAGTTGGTGTATTAGAACTCCTCCTACTTTTCAGGTACATTTCAGTACGAACGAGTATTCGGTCCACTTCACTTTGGCTTAAAGCACGAATTGAGAACGCAACCTAAAAAGACAAAGTAAGACAACTTTACAAATAATAAACAGTTTTGCACAGTTAGTGAATAACAAATGTCTTGCGTAAAGCCAAGCACAGAAATGTAATTAAAAATCCTTTTATCACTACAGTCATAAGAAAAAAAGTTGGTTCTCAGGCCCCACCGCAACAACTTTTTCCAATGGAAATAAAAGGAAATGATGCGGCAAAAAGCCTGCACCTGCTTAATTTTAGTTTTTATTGCCTAACGGAAAATATACATTACCTATTTTTAAAGCGATTCCCTCCTTTTAAGCTATTATTCCCCTAGAAGCTTGAAAGTTGGCTTCCCAGCCGGGCTTGTACTACTACACATGCACAAGGATGGGCTGGCCATATAAACTCTGTGCAGCCGTACGATGACATTATTTCTCCGCACCCAGAACCTAGACAATGGAGGGTTTAGTCTTTTTATAGCCGACGAAATATACATTACCTATTTTTATAGCGGACTTTGTAACCCGGAGGAGGGCTAGGTTCGCTATCCCCTTTCGTACAAGCCAGCATCCCCAGGAACTAGTCCCTGGCGAAGACAACCCTGAGTCCCGAATCAATTTCACTGATAGGCGAAATGATATGCGGACGGAGGAGTTATCCGTTGTTTCGGAAGGAAAAAATCCTTGAGTGAGGTTAGGCAGTGTGGTAATATGTAATACTTATTATTATTGGTTCAAGAAGCAGAAGAAGGAACTGCAAGCAGGGGTCTTAACACCGTGGGGTACAAGATAGGAAATCAGATAAAATTCCGAAATCGCCTACCTTGTTGGGAATGATGGTGCTCCCAAGTGTGAAGAGGACAGGCGTCTTAAGTTTCGTCATAAGTTTTTTGCGAAACTTGAGGAGCGGACACCGTCCGTCGGACGGTCTCTGGAAAGTGTGTGACGTGGGCAAGTGGATGATGAGTGTCCTTATGATCAGAAGATGTGAGTAGTGGATACCGTCCGGATGTTGAAAGTCAAAATGTGCATGGCGAGTACATGACGCGGCGAACTCGCAGCAGACGTGAGGAGCGGACACTGTCCGCAGGACGGACCGTGGTTAACTGGAAATGTGGAACACAGTTTCGAAGTTGAATCACGAAGAAGGCAGCTGGTTGGTGTAGGACGAGGATCAAAGGGAATGATTTTCCTGAGGAAGAAGAGACGCTGGTTGTTGAATGCTAGACACTTTGTAAAAGGGTGAAGGTATTGTTTCATAAAGCTGAAATTGTGAGGATAAGGTCCTAACAGGGAGGCGAGTTTCGCGATTGTGTCGTCCCCACATGGGAGGCGGATGAAGCGGAATCCATGCTGAAGATCGTTGTGTTGAGAAACAAGAGACAGACGGGAATGTCGTTTAGGGAAGGACACGGAAAACTAGTGTTACGCCTGTGGCCTTGGATGAAGGATCTTGAAGTGGTAACCAGGAAGCGGATGGAGAGATTGGTGAGATGGACGTACGGGAACGGGTGTGTAGTTGTTTGTAGTATGTGCAGATGGTAGCACAAACATACTGCTAAAAGTGAGATGTAGACCAGGTTGCATGTAGTTGAGGATGCATTGACGTGAAGGCTGTGTGCAAAAACGCATGAGATGCAAGACCGGCGGACGTCAAGCTGTCTGTTGTCAAGCTTGGGTTGCCAACTGTTGAACTTGAGTGTTTGTTTTTGCGTTTGAAGCACAGTATAATAGCGGAGCCAACTGCGCATCCGCGTTTAGCTAGAAAGAAAAGGTCACAGCAAGATAGTGTCTTGTGCGTCCTGAGGATGCTTACAACAATTGAGGGCCAGAAGGGTAGGGACAGTAACGGTGAAGGAGCTGCTTGGTAAAGCGCAGCTAGGGACGGTGATAAAGGTATGTCCACAGGACGAGGACGAAGCGGTGAACGGATTGTGGTAGAGGATGAAATGCAGGAATTGACGAAACCCAGGCGTTGTGTACACGAAGCAGAGCATAGTTCATACAAAGGGAATGACAACGACGGTTTATCAGTTGGAGCTCATGGCAGTATGTACCATTGACAGCACGGAGGAGAGTCTTTGTGGACACAAGACAGGTAGAAAGCGGATGGTCATCCTAGAGGAGGTAGCATGCGAAATGTAGGGGATGTGGTCCGTATTGGATCGACCCTTGCGAAAAGTATCTCTAGTTGCTTCAGACGGAAAGGAGGATAGCGGATGGATCCTTGTCTGAGGAGAGGATGGATCGGTCCTTCTCCCAGCTGCCCCTGAAGCCGGAATGAAGGTGGCTGGGAACGAAGCCTCAACCGGGAGATCCCTGGAAGCAGACAGCATCCTAGTGGGATCATCCTAAGATCGAGGATGAGTAGGACACGTCCTACGGGATGGTGAAGCCTGCTGGTCTTGAGGACCAGCGGACCCGAAGAGGGTTTTTTTTTTTTTTTTTTTTTTTTTGGACTTGGAGTTGTATTCAGGTTTGTTTCATCATAGCCCGTAATTCTTCTGACTGCTTAGCTGCGTGTAGCATCCGAATGATAGTCCATAGGTTTGGCGAGATGGAGACATAAATACGGTAGTTATGTTCCTGTCCGTCACACGCAAAGAGGATGAGGATGAGGTTCGAAGTGATACGTCGTAGAATTTTGTGGAAAACCCCAGGCAAATACAAGCCTTGGATGACGACACATTCCCTTCTTGGGTTGGTGTAACTTCGGGTAACAGGACCTTCAGATGAAGAAGTGGTGGACATGGTGCACTATGAACAGGACACGAAAACTGCTAGGTGCAGAGCGATATGAATCGTGAGGTGAGTGACTGTAGAGGCATCTGGTGGTGAGACGTGACAACACTTCGCAGTCAGCGGGTGTAGTGCTGTAGGGGGGACCCAAGTGTTGGTCGAAGAGGTGGAGGTAAAATCAGGGTAGTTTTGCGCAGTTGCGTCCTCGTGCACCCCCCCCCCCCC
>JAHWFP010005208.1:22306-36339 GCA_023313725.1 Lithobius niger | reverse complement strand
CCCCCCCCCCCTCCCCAACAGATCTGCTCGATGTGCGGTTCATTCCGGTATCGTGCACTTTAGGAAATGAACAGCCAGGACACCAAACGTCCCGGACAAACTATCCGAGGATACAAAGTCCTGTCTTCGATAGACGAAACCCATTTTCAAGAAGACCAACTGAAAGCCAATTTCAAGGCCCTTCGCACATTAAGTGATCAACGATTGATTTCAGCCAATGATTTTTCGTTCTTTGCTAGTCTAAGCAATTGATAAAATAAGATACCTTCTTTGTTTATTTATAATATTTACTACTATTTCGTTTTCTTTTCAACAGGTATGTAAGCTAATCAGTAGGAAGGTAAATCGTGGTAAATAACTTCAGAATAGAACTGCTTCCTTCTACCTATACGGCAGAGACGCAACGTTGTATTATTGTATATAACTCTATGCTGGAGCCAGTAACTGGGATAACTGCAAGGGTCACTGGAGGGGGAAAAGAAGGGCGTCTTACTGAAGACAATGCTGTTAAAGAGTGGATTTCTTAGACCTATAATGCGCGATTTTTGTCGATTTGTTGGCAGTTGCTGACATTTTTAAGCAAGTGGAATCTTTATTTTCCAATTACAACCTAGGGATTGGAGAAAACAACGTTTTTTTAAGCCTATGAAATCCGCTCTCAGAGCACTGCCTTGACTAGAAGTGCCGTTGTTTAACCCTCCATTTTAATCTAGTGCCCCTTGCAGCTATCTCTTGTAGCCAATATGACGTCACATGACGCTGCTCTATTGACAAGGAGGGAGGAGCAGTATAGAAGTAACAGCAGCCAGTGGAAAAGCTTTTGCTCAGCTGCCCGTTTTGGCTCGAATTGCTTGCAACAACACGGCACCCATACACCTTCTAGTCTCCAGTCCAACCTGCAGAAACAATGTGCACTGCAGAAATGCATTCGACTGACACATTTGTTTTTATTTAATAATTTATGTATACAAATTAGTATTATATAGATTGACCGCATTTCATCAATAACAGTACACTGACAAAATTCAAGGCCATGTCGAGATTTAAACAATAAAAACACTTGCATTTTCAAGGCGGTTCCAGCCTTGAATTTTGGTTTTTCAGGGGCTTCGAGGCTGTGTACCGAATCCTGTCATAAACAAGGACGCATGCTCGGAACATTAATGTAATCAGGACTATGCACACATAAAAACAAGACAGCTCAGACCGAATCTATAGATATCCAGTCGTAAACTTGTAACTAGTATGCTAAGACTAGGAAAATCCGATCCTAGAGTGTCCACGGCCTATCCTGAGTTCGCCCCAGAACGACACAGATAATCAACTGTATGTTGTTGATAGCAGAGTGCCTTGTTGATATCCAAGATGGTTACAAAAACAATGGCGGGCCGTCGACTAAAGCCGCCCCTTCCAGGAAGACGTAGCCGCTCATAAATACCTGCAGGACTCAGGACAGGCCGCGCACACTTTAGCCTAACTTTAGCCAGTGCGAAATCTTCCTTGATTTAACAAGGGATTTACTAACTAAGCTAGCATTACAGTGGTACAGTTCCGTTATAAACTAATACAGACACAAACCTCTACTTCCTCAAAGGTCGAGGGTTTAATTACCGCTAAGGTGGCCTGACATTTAAGTTCAAAAGGCATCGGAAGGGCTTTGCTTATGTATTAAGTTTATCACTAATCGATCCAATTTGGCTCTTCGTCGTGAGAGTCCTTTTTTTTTTAATTTCACTAGCTGAAGCAAGTGCAACACATGGGTGTTGTGGAATACACGGTTTGTAACACTGGTTAGGTATGGCAGCTCATGTGTATGTCCATGTTCGGCCGAATTAAGTTTCTTCAAATTGTTGCACAGACTGGCTAACAAACACCGATTTTCGTTCGCTTTGCTCACTCAATCAGCGCATTGTGTGACTCAAATTCCCCCCCCACCCCAAGGCTAATGATCCCCCTTTTCTAATGATCGCGTTTGTTGTATGTCACCCTTCATGTTCATGACGGCGGAAATAAGTGAAGCTCAAGGCGGCCTCGAAGCAGCTCCTTCGAAAAGCATGCTGTCCTGAAAAGTTTTCCCCCCTACCAGATACGATGTCCCAGTGCCTGCTGTCTGACCTCTTGTGTAATTATACCGGATGTCCCGACAGGGGTCACCGGGATGATATACCTGGGCGATACACCGGGTGTTCATGCTGATATATCGGAGATTTGTATCTTTCCAGCATGGTATAGCATCAGCATGAACAAAGATAAAATCCTCGGTATGTCAGCATAAAACCCACGGTATATCACCCTGGTAGGTCACCTGGGTGACCCCAAACTTTCGGTATAAATAGATTGAGAGGTGGACACAAAATGGTGAAGTGTAGCGTAAAAAAGCTGGTCAAGTCGGGCAGTAATCCATCGCAAGGTGGAACAGTTTAAAAATAAATCTAAACGGCTCACTCCTATCGATATTCTTTATGCACTCCTGATGCAACATTATTTATTTTTAACATCCTATCGTCAGTCAAGTCGACAACAACTCAGCCTGGTACGAAAAAGGTTGTAGGTAAGCATGGAAAAGATATAGCTTTTATGTGAAGTCGTATCGCTTGAAGCTCCGCCACGAAGGCTTCTACGGGCACGGCTGAGTAAGGCAGGAAAGCCCTCCGTACAGTTAGCAACGGTTCCTATCTGCGTCCGTCCCACTTTCTCTCAACCAAACTACAATCGTCGTTTCTGCTGGAACGACGGCATTTCGAGTCTAAAACAAACAGGATTTTCCAAGCCAACACATCTGAAGAATACACAGTAAAACCCAAGGGCGGTTTGTTTCCAAACGTTGAGCTGAGAATTTCATAAAATAATAAACGCATTAGTGATACATAAAACAAAATAATAATTGTCAGTTTTACATATTAGACTCACACAAGATGGGTCCATGTTTAAAGGTTCTTATTTAACTTTAGCACTTTAGCTCACGTGCTGTAGTTTTTTTTTTTCTGGGCACCTTTTTTTTTGCCTCGTCAGTCTTTTTTTTTTTTACCCTTTTTAAGCTGGTCTCTCTTTTTTACCGATTTATGTCCCTTTCTTCCCCTTTTCAGGCCCTAAGGCCCTTTCTCTGGCTGCTGCACCTGTCAGCGTTTATCGGTTCAGAAAACAAAAATATAGCAATTATCTTTTACGAAAAGTGCATTTTTTCCGAAAAGGACATGGACAATCTCCCCCTCCCCTCCTGTGCACGCCACTGAATCCAGGTTTTTTTTTATTGTTATTATACCAGTTTCTTTTAAACCGTGAATGGAAATTGGCTTATATGGACTTTTTCTATGCACTCGGAAACGTGTAGATATCCAAATCTCTGTCACTGTCATTTAAGTAGCTTTCCATTTTAAATTCAATACGTGAGCGTCTGGAACCATAACCCAAGTTCTGTGCAAAACCAAATTGTTTACTTCAAAAATGGTTTTGAAATTGAATCTGATTTCATGCGGTTGCTTGGTTACTTCTGATCATTAGAAACGCATCTTTTCCTAGAAGTAATGGAAAATATTCATTACAAGTCAAGATTCGTCGAGGCAGGAAACGTACAAAACTGTCGTAGACGGTAAACAAGATCGGAGAGATTCTATTACTTATTCAAATTTAATTTGCAATTCAGTTTTTTTGTAATCAATATTTGCTGGCGCATAAGCCCAAGCAGTGAACATGCAACGTTTTGATAATGTCAGCAAGAACTTCATCAGAATAGCAAAAAAATAAATGCCTAAAAAATTTAGGAGTTGTAAAATTAATTAAGAGCACACAAGAGCTGATTCCAAGCAAATAACCGCTGTTATACTTTGTTCCACGTTATGTTTTCAGAAAACTGACTGTATGACGCCACGTTTTCTTCTACTACGAGTGCAAAAAATCCGAAAACATCCCATTCGTAAACTCTAACAGTAACTTTGTTGAGTCTACAAGTGTGATATCCATATGTTTTTGCGCTCTTAGTGCAAGGAAACGAGTCGTCATACAGTCAGTTTTCTGAAAAGATAATGTGGAACAAACTATACTAACGGCAAGTTGACAAACCAATGAGCTCCTACAAACGGCTAAATTGTGAAAAGGTTAAATAAAAAAAAAATGCAGTGGTCTTACTTCAACAACGACACAACAATACCCCAAAGAAAGGGGTAACCGATATTTTCTGACCGCTGGGCTTTTCAAGCTCTTAGCTATACTAAAATGTTCACTCCCTGAGGAGATATTTAATTTTCGGCAATTTACTGCTTGCCTTGGTCACAAGAGAAAAACGTATATACAGTTTAATTAACAGGTGAAGCCAGAGGCTGTTCAGTTGACACCCGCCATAATTCCAAGATTATTAAAGATAAAACCAAGCAGTGCTACAAATAAAAAGACAAACAACGTTTCGAAAATTATCAATTTTCGTCATCAGGTTTATGAATTAAAATTAAAACATGGCCTGACGAAAAATAGGAAACTGTCGGAGAGCTAAACCAAAATTAGATTGAACAAATTCTTGTAAGGGAAGCTGGGGAACTTTGGGGTTAAATTAGGGGGGAGGAGCGGGGATTGAGGCTTAATGGCGCGTCGACAACTTGGTCATTAGCGCCAACCTCAGTCACAGTGCAGTGGTCCGGGTTGCCACTGCACCACACATTACAGAGATGTTATTCAAACCCCTAATCTAAATCTTGTCATACATCTGTACCTCCTGCAAAAATTGAAAAACACTGGACAGGAGGACAGACTTATCGCCATCGCCCTCGCCCAACTGACGCGCAATGTCATGCGGAAGATGCAAACGACGACGAACACCATCAAGATGGCGACAATCAACAAGTAAGTGCCGGACTGTAAGTGGCCGTCGACACCAATAACATTCAGGAGGGTCAACCCCCCGTAAAACGAAACAGTGAGTAAGTCGGGTGTGACCAATGCGCAAACGGGCCAACACAACCTCCTCACGGCGACACGCCGAGTGCCACTCCTCGACAGTGCCTTTAATGGCCCGTAATTTATTACCGTCCTGTCCATTCCACAAGGTTTGCCAAAAAGCGTGTAACCTCAGACGCAGAGTTGGAAAGGCGTCTGAGGGAACAAGGCTGAGATCCCTACCGAGAGGTCCAGAAAGGGGTTAAATTAGGGTTAAGAGGCTTAATAAAAAGGCTTAGTTTAGGTTGGGGGAAAAGCCTAACCACAATTGGGCCTACTATAGAGGCCTAAAAGCCAGAAATACCCCTAACTAGGAGACCTAGCAAGGGTTGGAGAGGACCAGCCAGTTGGCTGGCCCGAAGGCTTTCTGATTTTACCATGCTGGCCCCTTGCTTAAATACCTTTTGGTAACCCCTGACAACCGCGAAATAGCCAGGGTATTATGGGAAATGGAAGCTTATAGAAGGTTCTATAGAGGCAGGGAACGGAAATAACATTACAAGGCATAGATAATGTCCACCTATGTAAGATTAAACACACAAGACTAAGATTGGCCATTGGCCCCAGCAATCATGCAAGTAAACAGGATTTGCGACATGGCCAGGCCACTAAGTCATCACATGTTTAAAAGCTAACACAACAATTTAAAAGAATAAAAGAATAAAATGTCGACAACCACAATTTCTCCTCTCAAAAGAGGCAGAAAACGGTGGCCGAAATGCAAAACCCGACCTGCTCCTTGGAAATCCATGTTGCAAGTCAAGGTGCATGCAAATCGTGTCGCACGACTTTTTATTCTTTATTCTTTTAAATTGCTGTGTTATGCATGCTTTTAAACACGTGATGACTTAGTAGCCTTACCATATTTTAATATTTGAATTCATAAACCTGATGACGAAAATTGATAATTTTCGAAAAGTTGTTCGTCTCATATTTTGTAGCACTGCTTTATAATAATAAAATAATAAAAATTTGTTGCGATAGCAACCGGTCTGGCAAGGACTGGGGAGTCACTAACAGCCAGCCACAATTACATGTAAATACAGTGTACATAATAAGGCCAAGGAATGATGATGTTAAGAGGTTTGGGGACACGAATGCCTTACCACCAAGGGTAGACCTGCCTGGGACTCAAGGCCCCCGATGGCATCGCCAAACGTGCAGAACATGGGAAGGGTGTGAAAAGTGTTAAAAGACCCAAACAATAAAAAGTATAAACAGTGCAAAAAATTGTATGCTAGTGAATACTAAAAACTTTATCTTTAATAATTTGTTTCTGCGCTTTTTAATTCCATATCATTCCAAGATGATAGGTGTCAACTGAACCGCCGATGGTTTCGCCTGATAATTTTAATTGTATATCTGTTTTTATATTGTGACCAAGAGCTTGCAGTAAATTGCCGAAAATTAAATATATCGTCTTCCTGTTTGTGGGCTCTTTTTATAACAGGCCCGCAACCTGGGGGGGGGGGGGATGAGGCTTAATGGCGCGTCAACAGCTTGGTCATTAGCGCAACCTAGGCCCACAAAGTAAACTTGTTGGATAACATTAGCTAGTGAAAACTGAATATTTCTGCACGGGAAGCAGAACAGGATCGATTGTAACCCAACCACGAAATTCGATATTTAGCATATAAACTATTCAGTTTGTAAATAGTCTATATGTGTTTGAATAGTCCGTGTTCAAATGAGGGGCGAATCCCTATGAATGGGAAGGGCAAAATTAAAGGGGTTGTGAGGATTGCACGACTCCATGTTGGTAGAAATTATGGCCCGTACTCTGAGCCAAACGCCGTAAGGTAAATTCTTAGCATGGTCACATTGGTCGTGCTACGCGTGTTACATTCAAGTAGTTTTACCTTTTTTTTTTTTAAAGCTATTTCAATTTTTGTCTTCTTTTATTTTCCAGTCTTTTCCACAATTTTCAAAAAGTTTCTAGTTTTCACTGAAATTTTCGTTTTATTTTCATTTTCACGGAGGATTTCCAAGTTTTTCTGAGTTGTGCTTGAACCTTGTTGATTATACAGCTCAAATTTCATACTCCTTCCCCCCCCCCCCCCGAAAATATCAGAATTAAATGTAATAGGCTACTAATAAGAATACCAAATGGAAAGACCACAGCCAGTGAACCCCTCCACTCGTAATGAAACTTACTTTAATTACAACAGTGAATAAAATGCAGATGTGACATACAAACTACACACGTAAAACGCATGAAAAAAAAGAAGAAAAAATTAAGACAGTAATCAGGTTACTCCTCATCAGAAAAAATTTACGTATTTAATAAAATAAAAAAAACAGAAACATACTCCATCAACAAAGGTGCAAGAAAATAGTAAAGTCTATATCCATTAGGTCTGTTTAAACGAAAGAACAGAAGGCAAATTTACAACAACCTGGGTAAACTATTCCAAACAGGAGTCACCCAATTTGTAAAAAATGTGGTTATATGATTGAAGTTTCACTTTGCTTGTTAAAAAGTACACGGATAAAAAATGATGATTTTTAATTGAAATAATCAAATGTATAATTGAGAAAATTGCATCTGTTTAAGTGGTGTTGCTTTACGAGTCATATATTTAAAAACGTAAAGCACGACAGCACTTAAACAGATGCAATTTCTCAATTGTACATTTAATTATTTCAATTAAAAATCATCAATTTTTATCCGTGTACATTTTAACAAGCAAAGTGAAACTTCAATCATATAACCCATGTTTTTACGGCACACTTGACGTAGTTAAGTCACACTATAAGAACCTTCATTCGAGAGAATTCAAGTTCTTTGTAACCTTTGGTCCAGTTTCTCCACGGAGGTGAAACACTTAGCTGCCTCAATATAAATTTTTCTATGGATGATTGAGTAAGTCGTGGTTAAGTCACATTACAAGAGCCTTAATTCGAGAGTATCCAAATTCGTTGCAACACAGGTATCGAAAACCTGAGAGTGCTTTTGTAAAACGCTGTTGAACTCACTTAACAACGTTAATGTCCTTCAATACATACGACGACCGACCAAACTGGGCTTGCACATTCTAACCAGGTAAATGTATCTTGTAGGCTCACACCATAAAATCAATTCAGACGTAAAAAGGTGTTTATTATCTCTAACCGCTTATATTGGCAGATTTGGTATCATAATAGCAATAATGTGAGACCTTTAAGCTGGTATCTAAAACCTATATTCGTATTAACAGAATGTCTTTAATCAATAGTTTGGCATCAGCACGGAGCCCAAAAGTTTATAGTTCATGTTGGATTTGCTCCTGGAGAAGTGAAGGGGCCTTAGGGGTCTTAGGGGGCGTTTACGCAACGACAATTTTCTCGCTTACTAGCTTTACTTGGTCAATACTAAATCTGCTGGCTGGTTCTCGCCTTTGTCGGAGAATGCGGCTTTCGAGTTGTCATACATAGTAACCATGGCAACAACGCCGACGCAAATTTTCTCCTCGTGCCTAGCGTCACCACGTACGATGCGTGCAACATGACAGCGTGATTTACGACAACAAGAAAACAATTTTTACTGCAGTACACGACGACGGACAGATTCCCGAATACCGGCATTCGAGGGTTTGTCTTCGATTCGATAACTATGAAATGGACGCCATGTTGGATTTTGAATTCTCGCTGCGAGCAGCTATTTATTCTGCCGTCGTCTGATAACTGCTATACTTTGTTCCACATTATGTTTTCAGAAAACTGACTGGATGACGACTCGTTTCCTTGCACTAAGAGTGCAAAAACATGTGAAAATCACAATTGTAGACTCTACGCAGTTACTCTTAGAGTTTACGAATGAGATGTTTACGGATTTTTTTCCACTCGTAGTGGAAGTAAACGTGGCGTCATACAGTGAGTTTTCTGAAAACATAATGTGGAACAAAGTATAGGAGCTTTTTTTTTTTAGCGAGAATAGCAAATTTTGGAAATAGCGTGAAATGGCAACAATGTTGTAGCAATGTTTAAAATGACTGTTGCACTTTGTTCTTTGTCCGTGTTGTCATTAACAATACATTTAATTCGTTGTCTATTACCACATTCATTTAATAGAAACGGGAAATAAATAACGGTTGTCTAGCAAATAGCTTTCGGTGAGCGAGAAGGTCTCGTTGCGTAAACGAGCCCTTAGGGCGCGTTTACGCAACGACTTGCCCTTACATTCTCGCCGCTAGATGCTAGAAATCATCTGAAATTCCAACATGGCGGCGGTTTTAGCCATGTCGACTGGCAACGAAAACAGTCAACACTGTGAATTCAGAGGCGACTGAAAAAATTTCATCGCGAGGAATTCTTTATCTGATTGTCATGGATTACAAAACCTAAAGCGTTTACTCAAACGACGTCGAATTTAGCTAATCAAGGTAGCGTTGTTACCATGGCAACGACAACTTTGCCATCACGATTAAATTCTAGCTGCGAAAATGCAAAGGCGAGTCGTTGCGTAAATGCGCCCTTACACTTGTGTGAATTATGAGAAAAATTACAAGGAAAAAATGTACGACGTCATAGACGAGAAACACAAGACACTACCAGCTAAAACAGGAAGCGGGACCTATTCTCTTCAAGATAGGGGGCGGCTACTTAATTCAGGTCAATGAAACGGAACGAAGTTACCAATAGCACTCACCAGTTCAATGAAATAAAGTAAAATGCCTTTTTACTTGAATGGACCCCCTAAGAGCCAAAGCGAGGGACGAAAGTGCAGAAGAAAATGATAAAGATAGCAAGCCACTATTGGGTTAGCAAAATGGCTTGTGTCAATTATATACTTGAGCTATACTTAAAATGTCAAATAGGGTTATTTTATTTTCATAAAAAATATGTAAAAGAAATAACGTTTTTATACTCGTAATTATACATGAGGCCTTGATAAACATTCCCAAATACCAGTCCAGATACTAATCACGGCTCGTATACTCGTCTGTAACATTACATTTCCAGGACATTTCCAGGATTTTTCAATGTCAATAAAAATTCAAGGGTCAGAAATTACAAGTTAAGAGAAAATGAGAGAGTTACAATGGAAATTTGTTAAATATGAAATCTTATCAACACTACGCCAATATGTGACAGATTTTTTTCCATTAAATGACACTTTAAATGCAATACCAGTGGTGTTACAAACATTTTTTTTCGTTATTTTTTTTTATATTTAAATATGCATTGTACACTGACGTCTGACACGGAAAGCAGAAACGTGATTTTTTTTTATGGGATTTTCCAATGACTATTGCAGGACTTGAGGTATTTTTCGACTTTCTGAAGGACTTTTCCAGGCCTGGAATTTCATTTTTATTTTCCAGAACATTTATAGGTTTTCATGGAGCTATACGAACCCTGACTAATTACTGATTTCATATGTATGCAAGAACGAATGCCACATTTAAAAAAAAAATTTATTTCCTGCCTCTATGATATATTCCACAATTAAGAACTATGCGTATATTCCAATTTTGTTTGGGCTCAATAACAACTGCGATACACAACAGGCCAATTTAGCTTGGATCGGAAACTAAGAGTTAATTATTGGAAGAGTGTCCTGCTCTTCTAATTCCAACTGCGATCGCCGAAAATTTACAAGTTAATCGTTAAAAGAATTACACTCATTTCCGCATACATGGTGCTCTTTAAGTTCAAACAACATTGGGCTTAGTTACTGTTCGATAAAACCACAAAGCTGGTGTGGCATTGTCTTTGCGCCCCATTAACCTGTTGAGCTGCTTCATTAGTGGCATGGAACAATGATTTGTCGCGTTGGATGGCTTTGTGGGAATGGGGTTAGTGGAAATGAGCTATTTAATGCCTTAAATGCTCGCTTCGCTAAAAACTCATTAAACTAGTCTAGTAGAACTCAGAAGCGGTCATCTAAGAATTAGATTCGGATAACCTGAACGAATTATTCATGTTTTCTGATTACCACTGTAAAAAAAACCTGATGAACGCATGTGAAACGTGCAGGGTCAGATTGGGAAGGATCGGGTTAACCAGGGAGCGTAATGCAGGGGCCTTATAGGAATTCATTTCAAGTTTTTCAAAGGAAGTTTGTTGAAACAGGGGCCTCCTGCATTGTGTGGGGGAAGGGGGTCTGGGGTTCAGCCCTTAAGCTAGCGTATCTAAAAAAAAAAAAAAATCAGCGTGAATTTGACACGTTTTCCACCAAATAAGAGACGCAATTTTCATAAGAATTCATTACAAAATGAAAAAAAAATTTCTGCGAAACAATGGCCTCCTGTGGTTGGGGGTGGGTGGGATTTTAGGGGGTGGAGCCCTATAAGCCAGTCTATTTTAAAGACAGCGTAAATTTGAAACATTTTCCTGCAACATAGAGATGCAATTTTTCATTAAAAATTTTTGTTGCTAGACATGGGCCTCCGTTACTGTGGGCCTCCCGATCAATAGAAATTCCCATCACAGAAAATCATGTTTCTTTTTTTTAACACGGAAAAAATAAACGCGATTTTCCGTGATGGGAATTTCCAGTAGTAATACCATGAGAGCCTAGTTTAACATCGATCATTTTACAATTATCACGAGTTACATTCTGAAACGCAAAAAAAAAAAACACCTAGCGCTTGTGCCAAGACCGTGTATGGGGGCAGGGGGGGGGGGGGAGTGTAGTTGCCTTCTGCTGTAAGCAAGGGACGCCAAAGTTTGACTGTTGCAGCCTCAGTTAAAATCTGCTGCGAGAATCAACGACAACGGTACATGGATATTTGCCATTACCAGGAGTATTCTAGGAGTATTTAAGTTTTGCACGCATTTTTTCAGGCCTGGCATTTCATTTTCACGTTGGAGGATATTTTCAGGTTTTCAAGGATCCGTTATGAACCCTGATTTAGTTGTTTGAGGTCCTGACACAATTCAGTTTTAACAAGAATTTATAGGGTTTGGGAGGAGAATTTGTAACTCTAAAAAGTCCCTATTGACACACGTTAGATTCGTCCCATTTAGTTCAGTCCGAGTTTTCAGAGGGCGCCACGTGTTCTATCCGGTACTTTTTGCTCATTTTTCAGCCTAAATCTAAAGTAAACTAAATTACAACTAAGCTAGGCTAAATAATAATTAAAAACAAGCTAGTTTCGTTTAGTTTAGTTTAATTTTAGGCTAAAAACTGAATAGAAATACCCACATAAAACACATGGCGCCCTCTATAAACTAAGACTGAACTAATACGAGTGTATCGAAGACGTTTCAGTACGAGTCTCAGTCACAAATTCTCCTCCCCAACCCTATAATTTCTTGGTTTTAAGCATAGAATCTCAATCCAGTAGCCTACCATCTGCTCACTTACACGTCATGTATTTTAGTTATAGCAGCATGCGAACTCCCGTAGTAACAATAAAGACTTATGGACCTACTTAATAATCGTGAGCCTACTTGTGCAAGCGAGCTAATTAAGATAATTTTGCAAATACTGCTTCGGCCTCTGAATTGCTTCAAATTTTGCAAACCAGGAACATGTCAACGAAATTTGTGAGTTCTTAAAGGCAGGTTGTCACCAACAGAAAATCTCTATAATCTACCATGGCACCATCAAGTGGCAGTGATATCATTAAACTTTATACCTTGCTCCTTGGTACACAAGGACGCACCAAATTTTCACCTAATAACTACGGAGGCATGTGGTTTTTTTTGTTTCTTTAAAAGAAATGGCGTAGTACATTATTTCGTTTGACGCAAGCAAGTGGTAGATAGTAATGGATAGACGGCGCTCGCTAGATGGTGCTGCATTCTGCAGACTTTCATTCGGCGACAACCTGTCTTTAATGGATGGCTCATATAACTTTACTCCATAATTTCGTTAACAAACTATGCCGAACACTGAATGTACATTCTCAAACCAGCATATTTTTCATCCGACTTACTTTCATTGTCATTATAAAGCTGACGGAAGTTTTGCCTTTAACTCATGTGTGCAGCTGGGAAATGGGAATAAAAAGGTATGTTTCCCTCATAAAACAATAGGGGAGCTGCAAAATCTTAGTATCTTTCATGCAGTGACAAAATGAGTAAACGGGAGAAAGTTAAAGGGTGAAAACTTCGAAAATTGAAAGAAAAAATAAAAAGGAATGTCCTAAATCAGTGTTTCTCAAACTTTATTTAACCGCGACCCCATTTTTCAAAATTTGACCACTGGTAACGGGTCAAGACCCATCCACACCAGTAATGCAACTTTAACGCTTAGTAATTATAGACGGGTTACAAAAATTTTTACTTATTTTTTTTGTCTGAGCAGTGTGCTCGTTTTTCTAAGCACAACTGCTACAAATTTGGTATAATATTTGTTAATTTGATTCTTAGCTCATTTTTCACAATCATCTGTTAGTTACGAACCATTGTCTTCAGTCCCACTAAATAGGAAATCCCTCACTCACATAGGTATGAAGAGACAAATGCAACACGTGCTTTCAATGGCACTTTCAATGTGACGTAGTTGTACTCCGTTTGTACCAAAGCCCAGAATTTGATTATAGTACTGAAGTTTAAATGTTGAGTCTGGTCCGTTTCGTTATGTTTGTGTTGTCTTAATTATGCTTGTACTCCAGTCAATATCTTACACATACCGGCACAGATGGCCGAATCATCAATTGACAGTCATCCTCGATAGAAACTTGTCTGTACTGTTTGAATGCTGATAAAATGGAACGTTTTGTAACTCGTCGCCTGATACTTCACATCTGAGGTAAGAACTACAGCTTTTCAGTTACTGGTAATGAGGGGGGGGGGGGGGGAATTGAGGGTTACTGGTAATGAGAACCTAGTCACGACCCCAGGATTACTTCTTCACAATCCCAGTACGACCCCACTGGGGTCGCGACCCACAATTTGAGAAACACTGTCCTAAATATTAAGGGTTCAAATTCATAAAATGAGGAAGTTGTTTCAACAAACATAAGAAAGTTGCTACACCGCGCTATCCAACTTGTTCAACTAAGTCTTGACGGTGAATATATTTCAGGGTAAAATGACATGGTTGATCAGAAAAGATAGTTGATCAGAAAATTTGGCCTACACTGCTAGAGAGTTAGGGTGACTGAATACCAAAACTGTGTCATACGCCGGGCTCAATCCAGGTTAGGTTGATTGCAGGTTCAAATCTGTCTCAT
>JAHWFP010005208.1:0-18178 GCA_023313725.1 Lithobius niger | reverse complement strand
CCCCCCCCCCCCCCCCCTGCTTTTTGGCACAAACGCAAACACATCAGCTCAAAAGGAAGGCGATGCTTATGGCGCAAATAACAGTGGGTCTCATTCATTCGCTGCAGAACCCAAGGACAAAACCCAACTGGTAATTTACTTGGGTGATGTTCGTAGGCGAAAGAACACCCGCAAAAAAGGACAAAAAATTCCAGAGTAAAATGATTACTGCGAGTTTTGGAACCTAAAAAGGATGGATGGTGGAATGGAAGCACCTTCTAAGAAAAAATAAAGAGAAATAAAATGAAATAAAAGCTCCTACGTATTGACGTCTCTGACAAATACTGTAGCGCCCATCCCTGCACAGGGATGCCCATAAAAAAGTTCATTACGTCCAAAGTCTACATAACTACGATCGTAGTTTTTTTAAATTTGGTTATTTGTTTGTTTGTGTGTCCACAGTAGGAATCTCGATAATCTTTATTTTATTGAAGTCCGCACTGGGAATTTCGATAATCTCATTCTGTAATCTCATTCTATTGAATCCCGAAGGCTCTGGCTAGTGGGCGATGGACGAATGGTAACGGTGTTTTAATTTTTAAAGATCTTCAACAACAATTGGCAGATGTAGTGACGTCACAGTATTTTCATGCAAACGGGAGATCACAACAACGCTCCGAATAACCGGCCATATACAAGGGGGCTGGCCTATACCACGCGCCATGGCTATTTGCTGTGACATGCATATCACGTGACTGTCTAGTCCAATCAGACGGCCGAACAGCTGTTGTTCTCGTTCGTCATTGACTGACTCATGGTGACGTCACGGCAAACAGCAAACAGCCATTGCGCATTGTTTAGCTTCTTCTAAAGTTAAAAAAAAAAGTAAAAATGTTGAATACTTTTATCGATCTCAAGTTCAATTTTGAGTTCACAAAAATGGTCCAACTTGGTGTCAAGGCCCACAATTTTGTCCTTTTAGTCCTACTAGCCGAGTCGCTCGCTGCACTCGTTCATTCGGCAGCGTCTCTCTACGCTCGAGGGCACTTATTGCTACAACTGTTATGCTGCTGACAAACATATCTACATAAAAACCGATAAAGCAAGTCACCATGTAGTACTGGTATTCGTAAGGCTTCATTCATAAAATAACTATAACTTGTGCCTGCTCTTTCTTTTCTCTCCGTTTATCGCTTCATTTATCTTATTCGACTCATTTACTAAGAATTGACCAGCATGACGATGTTAAAATGTGTATCAGTGAGTGGTCCTCATGATTTGTCTCTAGACAGCAATACTGAGATTTTTTATGTTCATGTTTTTAACTGACTGCGTATCACTAAGCAATAGAAAAAGAATGAATCTAAAATGGACTGGCAACCCGGACCCATGCACTGTGACTGAGGTCGGCGCTATTGACCTTGCTGTCGACGCACCACTAAACCAAGTGTTCGTACAGAATTCGCCATACGAATTTCCAGGCGATTTCAAGACTTTTCAAGGCTTAGGTTTAAAATTTCCAGGCCAAAAAAATAGTCAAAATTTAAAGAATTATATTCTTTAAAATTGTCATCGTGCCACCAAAGTTCTTGAAACTTACACTTCCGCATGCTCTGTCATCCAAATCAAAAGTATTACAAACCAAAAATAAATCAACATTATTTAACAGTGTTTGTTCCTCAATTAAGGTTTCCTCCAGGCCATGTAAGAATCCAAGCTTTTTGAGGCCTGAAAGTACCCCAAGTGAAATTTAATGCTTTTTAAGGTTTTCAAATTTCAATCCCTTCCCAAATAACGAGTGCCACACCGAGTAGGCCACAACGTACCTCCACTGGGAGGCAATTCTCTGTCAAGGGGAGACGTTCATTCGCTTTACGCTAACACTGCAGCATAATTTAGACTTTTCTCCCCTCCCAATTCCAATTCTGCTACATCGACAGATAAGTTTGGATTTGGTCGGGCAAGTAATTCGTTTGACGGTCCATCCAATGCAGCTGTGCCAGTCGCTCTCCTCTCCGTCTTCGGTCACTTGACCAAGCCGATATTCCCTCTGTGATGACCCGGCTCTGATCAGCTTAACGGAGCAAACGAACGGGAAATAACTGGTGCAAGTTTCCTCGCAACTTGGCTGTTTACAGTCTTAAAGGAACGTAAACGCAATGGTAAATGCGGGTCCCTGTAATTAGTTTGCACTTAATTTGAATTAAGGAAGGGTAACATCTTGTTTTCAAAGTTCACGGGGGAACTAATCATGCCGTTAACCCTATTACAACGGGAAAGTGAAAATTTCGCAGGCCTATCTTCTCCAACCCCCTCAACAATGAGAGTATACGATTAACCTATAGAACCAACTGTTAACTCAAAGTGTGTGCTTCAATTAACTCTACTGACCTAAACAACAGAGCCAAGTGTTAAAGTATGGTGCAAACATTTAAACTAGTACGTCCTACTTTCAACCTATAAGACTAACTTTTAACATACGGAGCAAATTTCTTAACTATAGCGCCAACTGTTAAAAGCACATAAATCCTTCCTGTAAGTCGTGCGACCCATTGAGAATACCGTGTGCAACGCTTACACAGGTTAGGGTTAATGTCGCAAAATCATCTCTCACGAAAGAAAAAAAAAACTAGAAAATGACTCTGTTGGCAAGATTTACATACGCTTGAACTACTGTTGCAAAACTGAGTCATACAGAAAAGCCAACATGGATTTCATGTACCTTTAAGGTTAACTTGTATGGCCAACTATTAACCTATAAGGCTCACTTTTAACCTACAGAACCAACTTTCAACCTTCACAGCCAACTTTCAACCTAGCGTCTACTTTCAACCTACAGAACAAACTTTCCAGTTATAGGACTAACTTTCATCTTAGGGCACACTTTTAACCTACAGAAATTTTTTTTTACTATAGAGCAGTGACACGACGTAGTAGTATTGTATATAACTCTATGCTGGAGCCTTAATGGGTTAGCTGCAAGGAGCACTGCAGAGAGAAACAGAGGGCGTCATACTGAAGCCAATGCTGTGAAGAGTGATTTCTTAGACCTAAAACGCGCGATTTTTGTTGTTGGAGAAAACAACGCTATTTTAAGCCTAAGAAATCCGCTCATTCGTTGTTTTTCACTCCATTTTTATGTAGTGCACCTTGTAGTTATGCCCTCGAATACCCATACGGGTGCCAATATGGCGGCAAATATCACTGCTCTATAGGGCCAACTCTTAACCCACAAAGTCCACTTGGCTTTGTGGGTAAATTGTAGGTTTAAACATTCAAGCCCTCTTGGCTGTGTACGTTAAGAATTGGCTACAAAAGTTGGGCATACAGGTTAAATTTAAACTTTTGCTCTGTAGGGTAAAAGTAGTCCCTTGGTTAAAAGTCAGACCTGTAGGAGGAAAGTATAATCTGTAGGTGGAAAGTAGGCACTGGGTTAAACGTTGGCTGTATAGGTTGAAAGTTGGTTCTGTAGGTTAAGGGTTGGCCATACAGGTTAAACTTAACAGTTGGCTGTATATATAGTTAAAAACAGTGCTCTGTTGGTTAAAAGTTTGCCTAAACGGATGAAGTACTAGGTTGAAAGTAGGTTTTTAACCTTGTGGGCAAAAAACCTACAGGGTTTCAATTTATAAAGCCAACTTTTACCCAATAGGGCCAAATTTTCACGAACAGAGCAAACCTTTAACATGCAGGGCCACTTTTACACCTGATATAAAGAACGGAGCATTTGACGGGCTGGCTACCCAGTCCCCTTGACCCCCACACTGACCTTTCAGAATGGACGTACGTTCTAAATTGGGAAAGCTCTCGTGTGGTTGGATTGCAAGTTGGCTGGTGAAACGTACTACATGTAAATCGGATAAATTTATGAGTCACAAGACCACTTCAATTAAGCCACCAATCTTAGACGAAAGCTTTATGGCATAGGCTGGTAGGTAATCCTGCAATGAATATGCTACTTCTTCCACAGCGTATGAATCAATAGGCCTATAGGTTCCACATTGTGTTTGCAGGAAACTGACTGTATGACGCCACGTTTCCTTGCATTACGAGTGCAAACACATGTAGATATCACACTGACCTTTCAGAATGGACGTAGGTTCTAAATTGGGAAGCTCTCGTGTGGTTGGATCGCAAGTTGGCTGGTGAAACGTACTACGTGTAAATCAGATAAATGAGTCACAAGACCACTTCAATTAAGCCACCAATCTTAGACGAAAGCTTTCTTGCATAGGCTGGTCTAGGTAATCCTGCATTGAACATGCTTCTTCTTCCACAGCATATGAAAGTAAATAAGGAGGCCTATAGTGTTCCACATTATGTTTGCAGGAAACTGACTGTAAGACGCCACGTTTCCTTGCATTACGAGTGCAAACACATGTAGATATCACAGTTGTAGACTCAACGCAATTACTGTTAGAGGCTATACGAATGAGATAGTGACGTGTTTTTTTGCACTCGTAGTGGAAGGAAACGTGGCTCCGTGAAGTCAGTTTCCTGCAAACATAATTAGGGATCGGCCGATATGACTTTTTACCAATATGATACGATACCGATGAAGGGTAAACCGATCCGATCCGATACCGATAATAATAATAATAAAAAATCACGACTAAAAGTACAATAAATGCAACTTCGGTTTCGGGTTTTGCATGGGTTCTAACTGTTGAGATTATTAAAAATATTCTGCGCAGCAATAACAGATAAAAATACTCTTATTCCTATGGCTTCAGTACATTCATCTTCTCAGTTAGATTTTAGTTGGTTATTGTAAAACTTGGACTGTTGGAACTGTCATGTGCTAAATTTTTATTACAAACTGAGCAAATGGCTTTGCTTTTCTCACTTGTTTATTGCTTTTGCCGCCCTTGGTGTAAATTTTGCAGGGAAGACAGTTGCGTTTCTTGGCATAACAAATATCTGTATCGGAAGCCTTATAGTGGTCCGATACCGATATGGCAAAAATACCGATAGCTACAGATCATACCATATCAATATCGGACTATTCCTAAACATAATGTGGAAGAAACTATGCACTGATTAATGTTAGCCAGCAATGGCTCACCAACGTGGCCCTAAGTTTTGCTTATTTATGGTTACACATTTAATTCTTAATTACTTTCTGTTTAAACATGCCGATTTCTTTTGAATGTCAATCCCTCCTAACCACAAATTCTACAAAACAGTAAAGTGCCGAACTACCTTCAGAGAGCAATCTTGAGATGCCAAATCTTGCATAACCTTGTAGGAAGATAAGGATAAGTTGGACGGAAAAGGGTTAAATTTAACACTAACTTAGTGAAATTTTGTAAAATTCTGGCATTTTTACGGAAAAATGGTAAAACTGAAAACCTTTAAGAGAAAAGATAAACATCCAGAAATTATAAGGAAAAGGGTAGGCCTACGCATTTCAAAATTTTAGGGGAAAAGAGTAAAAATGAGAAGTTTTAAGGAAAAAGGGGTTTATAAAAATTTTAAGGGAAGAGGTACAAATTTGAAAATTCTAGTTGGGACAAAAAAAGCAGGAGAATACGTTCAAAATATTTTATGTATACGAAATTCTAAATGAAGAAATTGAATTTAACTACAGTATGCATACAAAAATAGCCTGGGAAAACGTCTAACTTCACTCTAGTGACGAAAGCTTTATACCAACAAGCAATAATAACCAAGATGTTCTAAGATATAACGATAGAGATTTCCAGCCACAGCTATCACAATCTACATAAACAATATCCGTTTATTTAGTCATCCACTAAATACACCAATATAAATCATCAGAAAATTACATCCCTGCTTATTCGTTTATCAGAGCTTACAACGGAATTCACAGCAATTTTAAATCGGTTTTAGGTAGAAACAAACAATAGCAGAGAGCGACAAATAGGTAGAGACCAACAATGGCAGGTAGGGACAAATTACGCAGAACAGACAATAACAGGTTGGGACAAACAGGCAGAACAAACAAAAACAGGGAGGGACAAATAGGTAGAGACAAACAAAAACGGGTAAGGACAAATAGGTAGAACAAACAATAACAAAGAAGAACAAATAGGAAAAGACAAACAAAAACAGGTAGCGACAAACAGGTAGAACAAACAAAAACAGGGAAGAACAAATAGGAAAAAAAACAAAAACATGTATAGGTACAAATAGGTAGAACAAACAATAACAGGTAAGGACAAATACGTAGAGAAAACTATAACAGGTGGAGACAAATAGGTTGAACAAAGAATAACAAAGAAGAACAAATAGGAAAAGACAAACAAGTAGACACAAATAGGTAAAAGAAACAAAAACAGGTAGCGACGAACAGGTAGAACAAACAACAACAGGTAAAACAAACAATAACAGATAGAGGGAGATAGTGGAACAAACAACAACAGGGTGAGACAAAGAAAAACAGGTAGGGACAAAACAATAAAAGGTAGAGGTAAATAGGTAGAACAAACAATAACAGGGAGGGACAAACAGGTAGAGACAAATAGGTAGAACAGACAATAGCAGGTAGCAACAAATACAAACAATCACAGGTAGTAACAAATGGGTAGATTAAACAAGACATGTAGAGACAAGCAATAATAGGAAGGGGTAAATAGGTAGAACAAACAACATATCCAGTTCGTCTCCCCCCCCCTCTCCCCTTTTGTTATCTCAACTTGTGGTCTATAAGGGGAGGGGGCAGCCCTTATTTATTTCGAAAGCTAATGGCGGACTGGAAAACTAAATTAACTACACCCTTCTCTTCTCTGCAGCTTAGTGTCGTTTACTGAGAATTTACTATTCACTATTGAATTTTACCGAAAATCTAAATTAACCAGAGTTCGCCGTGTTCCAACATTCTCTTTGTGGAAATAAGCCCCATCTATAGATATTAGTAAATCATAAAGTGTTTAAGTGCACTGATTAACTTGAATTATTCAACGTTTATGGTACAAGCCTTCTCCTGGAGCGTGCGTCGGACCAGGAGCGGTGCTCAACAATTTAATGCACGGAAGAGGCCACCGAATGTAATTCAGGTGTCGAATTAATTAGAGGACTGAAGGTTTCTCAGTAATTTGTGATTATAGGCTACTTTACTGCTGTGCAGCATTTGAAATTATTCGACATATGCAGGTGCTAGAATGGTTATTTCGAAAGAAGCCTAATAACTGTTGCATCAAAGCTGCTTTACGCATCACTCACGAATAAAGTCGATGGAAATGAAGAGGTTCGCTGGGATTACACTGTTTTAATTGTGGTGACGATGGAAAAAGTTGGCAGTGGTCAACTTATTAACTACCTAAAGAATTAGGTTTCAACCGGAAAAAAAAACTCAGACCCTGCCTAAGTTCTTATTATACGCATTCTAGGGGCAAGGTGGCATGATGATTATACCATGACCATCTCATATGCCAGAGGTCCCATGCTGGACTCTGGCTTCAACCACCCCTGGGATTTTTCGGGAAGAGAAGGGCTCTATAATATTTTCTGCTCATGTCGATTGTGGCAGGAAAAAGAACCTAGGAAATTCCTATGGGATTTTCTTACCACAATTGTCTCGCTCTCCTTCTGGTGCCATGGCTAAGGCTGGGTGCGCATCAAAAGCTGAAGCATTCACTCCGCTCCTATCGTGATCGAGGTTTCCCAGTAAAAATCCCCGGATTTGCCCACCCGTTCTAGACTTTTACAACAATTTTCCCCAGTGAAAAGCTCGCTTTAAAATACTACGATGTATTGATACATCATTCCTGTAGCCTTAAACGCGTTAGTTCAATGCAAATTTGCTTAGAAGTAAAATAAAATTCATTGAACAATTTTAACAAATGTAAATGATATGTTATGTTCCAACAGTAGTTCCACCAAAATGTGTTAGGCAATAAATGCGATAGTGAGAGTGTCCTATACTTGTATGAATATGGATTTATTGTACGGTTGGCCCAGTATAGCTAGCTCTTAATAATAATAATAATAATAATAATAATAATAATAATAATAATAATAATAATAGGTTTACTCTCATCAAAAGTGGGAGTGGGATTACGGAAGGGCAGGCCACTGACACCGTTCCCAGCGTTAAAAGGAAAAGAGAGAAGTGAATTCTTATTATAGAAGAGTGATTAAAAGGAGTATGTCAGTAAGTCCTTTTAAGGAATTTAGTGAGATCACAGCTCAGTAGCTTCTTCTTAAAGATTGAGATTGACGCGACAGAGACCGTCTCTTCGGGTAGTGAGTTCCAAATTGGAACTAAACGCACGGCGAAGAATGATTTTCGACAGCCCAGATGTGTGAGCTCGACACGCAGCTTTAGAGAATGGCCTCTTCTAATAATAAGTTAGTGCATTTGCGGAAACACTTTACCGGCCTGATAGTTCCTTGTCAGTCGTGGCAGCAAGCATGCAGTACGTGCAGGTCATGGTAGCGTCGGACTACCATGCTCCTTCAGCAGCTACGGGATTTATTCCGGCTAATTCTGAACATCATGTCCCGGTTTGCGTCCCCGGGTTTGCCTCACACTCCCCATACCCGATTGATTGTCCTTCAAAAAAGGAATGAGGCTCAAAATTAAGGCGGTTCATGTATACAAGAATTCCTTTGCTTCAGCTTACTTAAGGCCAAATTTTTTTCTTAAATGCACCGATCATTCATCTTTAATCCGATTGCACCCACCCTTTCTTATTTGCATGAACGCAGTTAGCAAACAACATTTTTCCTTTTCCAATCTAATTCAGCCACTTGGAATGCAGGCCCCCAATTACAGCTGAAGCTCTTCTCTAAGCCTTGCTGAAGAGAAGAAAAAAAAAATTGGCTGCTGTCGAACTAAGCAGATTCAGTTGGCAAAATGTGCCGCAAACAACTTCCTTCGCCAGCAGTTTGGTAGCCCGCAAAGAGCATTGATAGACGGGAAAGCAATTGCCAATTCAGCTTGCTGTCCCACGCGATGTACACAGAATACTGCCGTCCTGACGGTGCTTGGGGCTGTTCCTCTTGCCTAAACGACAGCTTCTTCCATCCAGAAAACACTCCAATTACTCCGTTGGGTCCCGGCGAGTGTCTAAGCCACCGTCGACGTCAATCCAAAATGTCTTATCGACCACAGACCGACCGTCATAGAGACACTTGTACTCGATAGACCTGCCAAGCACCTGTCCTGAACTCCAACAAATTCCAACTTGGATCAACTAATTGACATTTCTTGGTGTCGTGTCCATAGCCATTGCACATGTCACAGCGCAAACTGTTTGAAACTCGCATTTTTGGTTTCCATAGCTATCGGGTAGTTTTACTCAGTCATGTATGAGAAAACATAACAAAGTAGTAAAAAAAAATCGAAATACAGTAGTTCCCCAACAGTCAGTAACGCACCGTCCAGTATTGGAAAAAAATTGGCATTTTCATTTCGAAAGTTGGCAGAAATGTCCACAATTCTAGAACTGCTACAATATCGTAAAGTTTCAGGGATCACCATCATCCTGGTGCTCTATTTATATTTTTAACAACTCGATATTTCTTTGCACAGTGGAGAACACACTCCCCTTTTATCATTTGATAATTTTTTATGTATTTTTCTGCAGTCTTTGCTCATTTTCACTTCACTTCTTAAGGTATATCACAACTTATCACAATTTTGGCCCATAAGTTGAAAACTTTGCAGCAGAAAAACACGAAATGCCAGCCATTTTTTTCTGAAAGCGACGCAATAAAAATGACCTACGTTAAAAAAAAAATACAATTCGATTTTAACTTCATCCCATTTCTGCAGTTACTACACTACAGACGTTTTTCCACGTACGTAAAAAATGGCAATTCAACAGCGATTACTGCTGCGGTATAGTTCCAGCACTTCAAAGAGAGCCTTTTTAGTTGGAAAAATATTCTAGTTCTTCCCTGATTCCCAGTAAAGAAAAACTCGCAAGTCACCGATGCCCACCAAACTATTGTGGACCAGCCAACAACCAGCATGGACGTTTATCTTTAATAAAATGCCATCAGAATTTATTACCAATTAGCATGCGCCATTACCAAGACCAGGAACTTTGCTATTTTCACAAATGACGTTGATCGGCTGCAAAGAACATTTTTTATTGTCTGTGGTTAAAGTGATGTATGGCCACTAGCCACTTCGATTGCATTAGTTAAGTCTGCAACCCTACCCACTAGCTGTCGTGGTTTGCTTGTTAACTTTCATGCAATCAAGAATGCCTGATGAGCAGCTATAACATATGTTGTTGAAATGAATAACTGTTTAATTTACAAATTAACAAATGTGGTTCGTTCCAGCAGCAAAGTTGTAAACTGCACATAAACTGCTTCACAAACCTCAACCGCACATGGTTGCTGCTGTTGTTAAGAACTACACGCAGTCGCCAGTATTATATCGTGATGAATTTGTTTTACCAAAATCCATCCATTCCAAAGATTTAACCGCTCACTTAACTTCCAATGCTGCCTTTTGCTGGTCTCATGTTGAAAGAAAAGTAACGTTCCATCCCTCTACGAACCATCTGTAACTGCCGAGTTCAAAAACCCTTTTGGACCATTTGAGCATTCTATTCGATTGGCCAATCGCTTTTCACTAAATCTTGGCCAGTAGCCAGTCAGGCCAGCTGACTGACGATCGAGTATGATAGGCATAAAAGCCAAAGCTAGATGGATTGTTGGTGTTGCTGTGCGCCGGTCACTAACTCCCATTCTGACGGAAAAGCCAATGAGGCGATCAGTTGACCAACGAGCGGAAATTTCCAATTCGGTTTAGTTTTCCGTTTCCATCAAACAACTGAAATGGGATTTAGGGCACTCCAAAACACCGCAACACGTTTGGTATACAGAAACTTCAATTGCAGGCACAACCAGAGCATTGCTGATTCACTATATTACTACTCTGAAGGGACGTGGGGTGTTATTCATCATGTGTCATGTGAACGAAAGAAGGTGAACACCACGTGTAGCGAAAGTGAGTCAGGTTGCCCACCAAAATACTGAAATCAATTTCCCTGCGTTTTTCAGGTTTCCGAGAGTAAGTCATTTTACAGGCTATTTACCGTAATTTTAAGAAGGAATTTTTTTCACGCATTTCACCAGTTTTGTGTTAAAGAGGCTGAAGCTTTAGATGGGAAATACATTATTTACGATTAATATTAATATATATTAATATTAAAATATTAATTTTTCCCCCTGAGTTTTCAAGGTTTTTTGTAAAAAAAATCAGAAAAATTTCCCGAATTCTCCCGGGGAGGGGAGGGAGGTGTGGGGATGTCGGCTTCTCTTTGATTCGACTCGACATCTGGTTAATCGTAACACAGACGGTGTAGGGTAAGTTATATACCCGTCCGGCTCCATGAACCAGAGCGCCAATGTGGCCGGTACAGAAGCATAATGCCACATACTATGCTGTACTGTACTTTGCTATGCATGCAGTGTAACGCAATGGACTTATCAAGTTAATGATTGCATTACACTGCATGCATGCATAGCACAGTACAGCACATAGTACAATACCGTGTGGCATCATGCTGCTATACCGGCCACATTGGCACTCTGGTTCATGTGGCCAGAAGGCTATCGAAACTATCCAGTACAATGTGTTACAAATGACCAGATGTCGAGCAGAATCAAAGAGAAGCCAACACCCCCATGCCCTCCGCAATGTAAAAAAAAAAACACGCCCAGATGCAGTATCTACAGAGCATGTTTATACAATGCAAAGTGAACTACAATGCAGCAAAGCGCATGCTGCACAATATATAATCGTACAGTTGCGCTTTAAAAAAATCTACACCCAAATTGTCAGGCGACAACCCATGCCTATAGCCTGCACCCCTCCCTCTTTTCCCTCATTACAGACCATATCCCTGTGGCTTGACGCTGATTGCGTGGTTGTAGAGGCCGCCCTAATAGCACCTCATCTACATAATTGATTAGACCCGGGACTTGGTCCCCAACACCTTATTCCCGCTAAACATACACCACACCGAGCTTCGCCCCCAGTAACAAAACTCCTAAAGCAAGAAACACGATAGACAGCGTGCCAGTACCAGATGTCGAGCCGGAAACGAAATAAGACGCGTCCTGAGGTTGTCACACACGGAGAAAACGATGAATACAGGCATTCACTAAACAAAATCTTGGAATGGAAACCTTGAGAATCGGAACAGGGAGATTTGCTTTATGCATGAGTAGCGGAAACGAAAGTGGCACATGATTCTTAGATACTTGCATCTGTTTTCTACCGTTTAAAGGTGCTGCGTCGAATTTGCCGAAAAGCCCTACCCCTGTTGTAGCATGAGGGCAGTGGCGTAAACGTACAGGTATGCCAGGCACGCAATGCATACGGGCCCAGACGTCCAGGGGGCCCCGACTGGGTCTGCATGCGAGCATACATAATTAAAAAATCCGCGTATAAAAAAGTTCATGCTTAATTAAGAATTATACTGCCAAAGGATGAACAAATAAAAAAAAAATAGTCAAACCTGAACACGGAAACATGTTTTGTCTGCTAACCACAATAAAGTAAGTTTTATGTTCAAGATACTGTATCACACATCCACGATCTTCAGTGTCGCATGGACGGCGTCCGTTAAAAAAGTGATTGTGACGACACTTGGATTTGGTTGATAAATTTTACGTAAATTTACATGCACCAGATTTCATGAAAATGGGTTCAGCCGTTTTCATGTAGCCGAAGTCTTAGTACTAGTTTAAAAAAAATAAGGAACTGGGGAGGGGGAAGACCCACACAGAAGTTTTGCATAGGGGCCCAGCCTAAATTCGTTACACAACTGCATGAGGGGAAACCTGTAAAAAGTTTACGAACTCTTAACTCAGTACAAAGGTGCTGCCGGGAGTACCAGCTTTTTCACATTTTTTCACATTCCCACTTTTTATTTTTTACACATTTTTCACATACCTGATTTTTATTGTTTCACATTTTTCACACACCTGCCTTTAATTTTTTCACATTTTTCACTTCCCAACTTTCATTTTTGTATCACTATTTCTTCGTGTTCATATATCACCAGTTTCACATTTCTTTAAAAATTTTCTTTTCCAGTAACCATTGTAATTTTTCTATTTCACGGACTTCAAAGCGACTCCGCCCATAAACCAACCAATTTTCTTTTGTGTGTTGCAATCACAAACATGCCCACGTAATTCCGGTCCCAGAATTAGGCGGATAATTTGATTGTTTTTACTTCGTTTGTGCGTTTAGCCTTTTTTTCACACCAACACTCGTGTTTTTCACATTTTTTTCACATTTTTCACTTATTATTTTACCACTAGCAAATTTCACATTTTTCACATTTTTTCACACCGGCAGCATCCCTGTCAGTATAATGCATGAGTTTAACGTTGTACAGTGACTCTCACTCATGGCTGCAGCAAAGGATGGCTACTTAATTTACAATTTTCAAGTTTTCTAACCAAAAAAAACTTACACGCTTTACTTGAAAGTAGGATAAAATTTGGGGGATATATCAATAAAGTTTGAAATAGTGCACGCAGCGCAAGACAACAAAACACAAACTTGTTACATACAATTTATATCTTGGTGTGGCAAGCCTCAGGTCCCATTACTAGAAAAATTGAAAAATGTAAAAGTCTTAACTAACGTGCTGCTGTAACGCCTGTTGAGTTCAGAGAAGTTCACCTTTACTTTTCTTCTGGTTTTTCTCAATTCTGTTATGAAAGTTGCGCTTATCCCACCATTTCAGGTTTTAAACTTGGGGTCTAACTTTCCTCCCTGAAACCCTATTATCCCCATGGGTACGGAAATGATGCCCTTCTTGCGAACTAAATTTTTATTATGAAATTTTCCAGCAATGTTGAGACTTGTCTTCTGACGGACCATGCTTCACCGGTCTTCAGTTTGGACGACAACGATAGAGGAAATGCTGAAATTATTAAATCAGCCCTGCTTAACCATAAAGTGGGTCAAGAAATACCAACTTTTATTTGTATTACAGGTACACTGACAGATGGGACCGACGAAAAAATTACTTTAAATATTTCCTGTACACCAAAAATCGAAATAAACTTCCTGTGAACGACCATGCGTCGGAAGATCACTCCTGCTGTTATAGCCAGTGGGTTTTTTCGTCTTTTGCGTTGCGTGTGGTGGTTTCAAACTTTATCTAGAACCACGCTAGTGTGTCGCGCCAAGTTAGGCAACAATCATCACAACAACATCATATCAATTCAACTGTCGAAGTTGTAAACCATTGTAGCGCGGCGCCATAGCGTCAGTGTCTTATATCTTGAAGCATAGTTGGTCACATTTCAGGTACTTGAGGAAAAATAATAATGCGGTACAAAAGCTTAAATTGTATTGAAATCAAGAGCAATGACCCACCTGACAAAAATTAACTCGTGTAGGAATGCCAGCTAAGCCGCTTTCAATGCAAAATCTGACCCTCAATAACGTTGAAAATGTGTAACTAGCTAGCTACTAGCTAGCCAAAACACCAAAACACACCAAAACATTCGCCAACTTAATCGCACCGAATAATCAATACTTTGGACGTTAAATGAAAATTTGAACATTGCTACCAAAAGTAGCAATGTTCTAGTTTTCATTTAACCTTCGAACTATTAAGCGGTGCGATTAACTTGGCGAATGTTTTGGTGTTTTGATATCACTCCTTTGAAGGGCCGAACCATTCGGAACTTGGCGGCCCCTTTTACCAGTTTTGGTTTTTGATATGATTACACTTACTTGTATAGGTAAAATCCAGTTTACACTTTTCTTAGAATAGTTTAACACAAAACCAAAGCAAAAACTATACACGTAACGTCTTTTTTATTCCGATCCACTTTCACCTTCATGAAACTCTGTGTAAGGCTAGTCCTCGTCCCCGCGCACATTTTAAGCCCAACCACAAAAGTTTCCTGTGAAATGAATTTTTCGCAGGAATACTTTCATTACAGAAAATTATGAATGGCTGCATGTTGGATACTTTAACCTTGTCCGGAATTTTATCTTCTTGTTCGAGACAATTGACTCTTAGAATAATATTTACACTATAGTCTGTTCCACATTATGTTTGCAGGAAACTGACTCTATGACGCCACGTTTCTTTCCACTACAAGTGCAAAAACATGTGGATATCACACCTGTAGACTTTACACAGTTACTGTTCGAGTCTACGAGTGGGTTTTTTGCGTGTTTTTTGCACTCGGCGTGGAAGGAAACATGGCGGCATACAGTCAGTTTTCTGCAAACATAATGTGGGACAAAGTATAGTACCACCTGATAGACTAGAGATGATATAGTCCACTTAAATTTTCGAGGAATAACGTCCGTACCACTTCATCAGAAGCTCCAAGAACGACGACTCAAGAAAATTCGCGTTACATGCTGCAGGCATGCCGATATTCCAGAGACAATGGAAGCATGGACATATGCAGGGTAATTCGTAGTAAAATAATGATGTTCACACAATTACTCCAAATTAGTACTTGTTTACTAATACCCGTCATAAAGTTAAACCAAGGTTGGACAAGGTTTCTTTCATGTGCCAATAAAATAAGGTCCAAATACCTTTAGTATAGACCTATAAATGTTATAGGCCTATTTTTCAGCACTGTACGAGTCGCCGTGCAACCTCACACTATGTGATGTATAAATAAAAGGAAAATTGGAAATTAGCTAATAGCGAAAATCATACACTAGAAATAACGTAGTTCAGTAAGCCACCTTTATGCACTCACGTTTCGTCGGAGTGGCATGACCCGGATTCGAACCAGCTACCCAGTTTTCGCCCCCAGATCACTTGCATAGCGCCTTAATCGCTATGGCCACGTCCTCCACTGGCATAAAGATAACTCACTGAACCCGTTTTTAAGGTCACAACCGTGACCAGGGCTCCATTCGACCGAAATTCACTCGGCCATACAATGGAGAGGGAAGACAAATCATACACTCAACTGGCTCAATAAAGGAGAAATAAAATGTGATGGACGGAAGGTTTGTGGTAAAGAAGGCGTCAAATTATTTACATTCCTCCTAAATACTTCTGGCCTTGTACTTTCGGGTCAGACGTTAAAATCGAAGAAAAGTAAACTGAAAAGTAAATTAAAATTGAAAACACGCCTTCTACAATTTCCAACCAAATGGATGCAGTTGAAGTTTAAAATAACTAAAGCAGGAGGTGCAGACGATACATGCTATAAGGCCACAGAAAAAAAAATCCCATGAACATGCAGTTGAACATTAAACCAATCAAACGGCTTCACAGTTTAATTTTTAAAGGGGGATTGCCACCAAATGACAGGCTACATCATCTAAAGCCATTTATCGCTATCTAGTCCTGTCTAGCCCTTTCTTTCAACAAGCAAAGGAACAAACAAATAAATTTCATTTTATAACACAAACAAGTCACGTGTCTCCTTAATTATTGAGTGTAAAGTTGGTGCGTCCACGTGTACCAGGGATCAAGCTGTAAAGTTAAGCCTATAAATGATATCATGGGTTTTTTTTCCAGCTATATATCGGGCTTGTCGAAAGGCAGATTTTGACGCGCTAAATGGGCACCATCCAGTGGCAGTGATATTGTTAACCTTGACCACCTGCTCTTTGGTGCACGTGGACGCACCAACTTTAAACTCAATAATTAAGGAAACACCTGGCTTGCCTGTTGTGTAAAAAGAAATTTCTTTGCACACTCCTTCGCTTGTTGAAATCAAGTGCTACATAGAAATCAATATGTTAAACGCCGGTAGATACTGTAGCCTGTCGTTCGGTGAATAGGTTTCTTTAAGCTGTTAAACTGTTTTTAATGTTAACCGTTCAACAATTAAACAGTAAAAAAAAATGCAGCCTAACAGTTACGTACTAACACCACGAAAGATGGCAGTATATGCTAATGGAGGCGTCGTACCTAGACTGGCCGACTCACACTTAACAGCCACCATGACTCAGACAGTTATAAATGAGATGACCAACATGTTTATTCCATCATAATTCGTGATGCTTCGTGATAAAACAGCTTCCGGTACAAGGAAGATAAGGCAGTGGGCCAAATGGAACTGGGAAGACCGAACACCCTCTAACGGTAAGTAACGAATTTGGAGAGATGAAGCTACAGCACAAAAGCCTTTTGTATATTGTGTGCCACCGAAGAACGTGTAGAAAGGAAGAAAAGGGAATACTCTTCCCATTCAAATGAGAAACGAACAGGGGCCTTCGCTCGAGAAATGGCACTTTTCCTCCACGCTTTATTCGCATTCCTGCGGGACCGCATTTCGACAGCAGCTCCGCAGCAACAGCAAACAAACACACGAGCAGAGCGACCACGAAAGCCCCTTCAGACTGAGTTGCACTTGACTGCAGGGTCCCTTCATGTCATGTTTACTAAGTTAGTTTGTCCGCGAATGTCAACACGATGGAAACGAGGAGGAACGCTCAGAAAATATAGTGGGTTGAAGGGCGGTCGACAGCCTTCAATATGGCGTCGTGGAGATTGTCAAAGAAGCACGTAACAATTGAAGACTGTGAGACTGTCAAAGACTGTGAGAATACTTCAATTGTTGTGGAATGAATTCGTCATGCGTTGCTATCAACACTAATTTAAAGTTTGGTTTACTTACTTCACGTAATGCACAGATGGTTAATAGTGCGAAAATGAAAGAAAAGATTGACGTTAATTTGGATTATGTTTGCCTTTGGCAGGTAAACGAAATACTACAAGACTAATGCCTTGTCGAAATGCACTACATTGGTGTTCTTGGTTCACTGATTTTAAGGATTTCGTTTTTTTAATGAGGCCTTACATTTTGCTATACATGCTTAGCTTTTTTTTTTTTTTTTGTATTAATCTATTGCAGTATTAATTCAATAGTTGAGATGTCAAATTTAATTAGGCCTACAGTTTTAAATTGCTGAGAAAATCATATTACATTTGTTAAAAATATAATGTTCAAAATATCATTTGTTCAAACATCCTGTCAGCAAAACTGGAGATTCCACTTGTGAAACTTCTGTCATGGCTGAGACCGAAAGTATATTGTTCAAGGACATTGGCAGGGTATTAATGACCCGTACGAACCCTGATCAGGGTTCGTACGGGTCATTGAAAACCTGGCTATACCCTGGAACAACGTTCTTTCAGTCTCGGCCACGATAGGGCATTTCACATGTCGAATCTGCACTTTTGGTTATCTCAGGGTTCGTACGGGGCATTGAAAACCTGGCTATGCCCTGGAACAACATTCTTACAGTCTC